>JAXQQM020085229.1:0-27306 GCA_034641835.2 Pinus albicaulis | reverse complement strand
AAAACCCAAAAACGACAAAAAGTAAGAGATAGGTTATCTTGCACATATAGTGCGCCACACTTCGTCGGCTTACGAATCCCGGATTGACAAATTAATGTAGCAATTTAGGACACACTAAATTGACCAAACAGAAATCATGCATTAAGTAGATTCTCATTTCATCGAAAAATGCATTGAGTGCATTCTTATCATTTGAAAAAAAAGGAAATTGTGCATAGATTACAATTGCATAGTTTTTGAAAAAGAGGATTTTTCATAGATTACATTGCATTATTTGCATCGTTGAATGTTTGGAATTACTTTTGGATAGTGAAAGTCATCTAGTTTGGAAAAAGTTTCGTTTTCAGTATTGTTGTTTATTGCATCATTGTTTGAAGCTCTTCCCTTAACTAGATAGCATTCATCGAATTGAAAAGATTTCTTTTCTCATATAGCTGCATATGGGAGATTGTCAAATGACATACGGTAGGGCCTTAAAACTGAAACGTAATTGAAGATCAACCATAAAATTTACTCAATTTACCTAAGGAAGCATTGAAACATTAATGAAATATTTAGAGGTCTAGGCTACAGACGTGTTCCGGCGCTTTAAACCTAGTAGCTGTCGTTCGCCTCTTGGCTTTAGACAGCGCTAGTACAGACTTGTGCTCCCCGTACCGTCGCGTATATAAAGGGAGACCCCACTAGGTTTCAATCCTTTATCCATAGGAAGCCAAGTCTTCCACCCTATACCCGTGATACACCAAACACAACATTCGGGGAGATTGCCTGCACGTACGTTAAGTCCTTGGTTGATTTCTCTTTCATTTTGAAACCAACGTGTATATTGCAGTTCACGGTTATTTGGTACACCCTTTGCCTAGTATTCCTGAGTAGTCATTTCGATCTTTTCTGACTCTTTAAATTTTAAAAGATCATCAAGCGCTTGTCCTTTCACGCTTGTTTCCAATATGAAAGTGATAGAGTCACCTTTTGCCTGTTTCTCGACTCTTAAAATATGAAACGGTAGAGTTTTGTTTCAATGTTTTAAAATTAACTACCCACGAAATATTCCTGGTTAAAGTTAGTTTCCTTAGGGTGTTGTTCTGAAGATCGTTTCTGATGGCAACTTTTCCAGAGTTCACCAACCAAGGAATCCCCTTCGATGGGAATCCTAGTCATTTTCCTCCTTTTGGAAATGTTGGTGCTCCTTATATGGCAACGTTGTCCCTCCCTGGGTTAACTGTTGGGTTGCCTGTTTGGTTGTTTTCAACCTCTGTGATTCTGAATGTCTTGACTACTATTCAATCAGTCCCTCCACCTGAACAACATCATGTTGATTCTAAGGTGGACCTCTCCCCTTCTTCGCCTATTTCTGCATCCTCATCTTCTACTTCGCCTGGTGAAAATCTGGATTCGAGTAACCAGGTGGCTAAGAAGAAGAAGAAGAAGACAAAGAAGAAGAAGTCTGATAAGAGAGAGGCTAAGGCTGTAACTGCTGCTTCTAATGCACCTCCTCTTGATAAACCTTCCAAACCTTCATGGAAAGTCAAGTTACCTTGCATGTTGTGCACGGGAAACCATCTTCTTCGAGACTGCCATGGCATTCCCAAGGTGCTCGAAGTATGGTCCAACGGTCGGCCGCCGTTGCCTTTGGCTTCTGGGAGTCAGGTTGGGGGCACGTCTTCAGCTTGTGCTGGTAAGGCTCCTAAGAAGCAGGGTAAGATTACCAATCCCTGTAAGTTGTGTGAAGGGCACCATGCCATTCACCTTTGTCCATATATGGATGAAGCCAAGAGAGTTTTGGACAACTCGGCCGTTTCTACACCATGCCTCCTAGTTGGTTATAAACAGCTTTCTTTGAGTCCTCCGCCATCTGATTCCATGATTGGTCAAGAGTCATCCTTGGTCAATCCCGCTCCCTCGGAAATTCATATTTAGGAATCCATTCCCGACCAACCATTGGTCATGGGATCGGTTGAGATGGCTTCGTATTCGGTGCACCATGTCTTTTCCGTTGAGAGTGGATCTCACACCCCTCAGGATCTTCTTGTTTCTTCAGATTCTTCGGACTTGGAGAAAGATTCTCCTATCCCTATATCTCAAGAAGTTGCTCCTCCACCTCCCGTGATGGAGGCCCCGGAGGATACTCCTCCCACCTTCGAGATGGAGGTCATGGAGGATGCTCCTTCTTCTTCCGTAACACCAGGGGAAGACCATCTCGATTCGATGGTAGCCCCTCCGAGTATTTTGGTCGCTTCCTTCGATTGGAATCGATTTGCGGGATACCGCCTTCCGTCTTATGTGCCTTTTGAGATCACGGTACAGGATTTTGGTCTGGTTGTACCCAGCACCATTATAGATGAAGGCACGTCTGTTAGTGTTTTATCCTCAACTACTTGGCACGCTTTCGGTTCATCGCCGCTTGCGCCTGTTACGCAGAATCTGTTGGCTGTTAACAGAAGAACGAGTCAACCGTTAGGGATCCTCCCACAGATACCTATTACTTTGGGAGGTAAAACCGTCCATATGGACGTGATGGTAGTTCCGGGCCCCTTGGATTTCAATCTGCTTTTGGGGCGCGATTACACCTATGCCATGGGAGCGCTTGTCTCCTCCCTCTTTCACGTAATGTGCTTTCCACATGAAGGACGGATTATGACCATTGATCAGCTTGTGTTCTTTGTTCCTGCTGTGGCAGCTGGCCCGCCATCATCCCCTCCTGGCTTTTATCCACCGGTTGTATTTGCCCCACTGCAGGTCAACTATGTGGCTACTTATCCCGTGCCTGTATCCAGTAATGATGCTGTCGTGCATAGTGTGCTGGGGGCATTGGGTCCTGACTTCCAGGATGTTGTCCTTCCACCGGGAGTGGAACCTTGGAAGCGACGACTTCCTGTTCATTATGATGAAGTCTGGTCGGAGCATGGTTCTTTTCCTGTGTCAAGATCCTTAAAAAATGAAACAAGGTCGCCGGAGCAGAGTTCCTTGTCTTGTGTCAATCTCCTTAAAAAATGAAACAAGGTCGTCAAAGCAGAGTTCCTTATCTTGTGTCAATCTCTTTAAAAAATGAAACAAGGTCATTAGAGCAGAGTTCCTTGTCTTATGTCAAGCTCCTTAAAAATGAAACAAGGTCTTCTGAGGATAGTTCTTCTAATGTGTCAACCTCATTAAAATAATGAAACACGTTCCCGTTCAATTCGAGTCTTTGATAAGTTCTCGTAAAATACCAGTCAAGTCTTTTCCTTAATCTCGTAAATTGAACCTTCAGTCCATATACCTTTCATATGGATTGAAGCTTGGGGGGCATGTACCTCGAATTGAGTCACCATGCTGGGGGCATGCTTAACTTTTTCAAGCATAGTTTGTTTCCGTTTCAAGCTTGTGTAAAAATGAAACCGGTTTCAAGCATAGTTTATCTTTGTTTCAAGCTTGTGTAAAAATGAAACCAACTTCAAGCAAAGTTTCCTGATTTCAAGCTTGTGTAAAAATGAAACCTTTCTCATTTTATCTCTTGTGATTGCCATTTTATCAGCCTGTTTTTGTCAGATGAACCTTGGTTTTCTCACCCCATCGTCACTATCTGCTTGGCCGATCATATGCCTTCACTTGGTTGTTTTACCCATTCCTGAGGAACCGCTGCGATGAGTGGTCTTGTTAGCCAGTCTCTTGACCTTTACTTGTTCTGAGAAGTTCCACCATCACCGGAACCAGTAGCTACCCTTTATACCACTCGTTCCTCCAAGAGGAGTCAACTTTCAGCTCTTTTCTGACTCCCTAAAAATGAAAATATTGTCGAGTCCCTTGTCATTTCGATCTCGTTAAAGTGGCTACGAAATGACATCTACCCAGTATACATTTACCCCTTTTTCAGGCTGGGATAGATTATTTACGAAAAAGGAATACCCTAGCCTATCGTGACTAGGAGGTTTTCTCAGATATTGTTTTCTACCTTTTCGGGTCTGAGGAACTATTTACGAAAAGGGACCGTTGGAGTTTACTTTTCAGCTGTCTTTTCAAACTCTCTAAACATGAAAAGACGTCAAGTTCTTCCTTTGTCAGACTCCTTAAACCCTAAATGACATCGAAATTTTTCAATCATGACGTTGTCCAAGTTCCTCCTTCTTAGGGCTTGTTAAATGTACTAGGATGGATTCGTCCGAAGGACAGAATTATATGACAAGCATATGGTATCCTCTTCAAGCTTGTGTAAAAATAAAGAGGTACTCGCCGAAATGGTGGGGAAATGGAACCAGCATCATTTTCGTGTCGCAGTATGTCGCTCTTGAACATGGCACTTGTCTGCATTTGTGTCGGGTTGGGGAAATCTCATCTCGTTTTTCACTTGCCTCCATGGGTTTGGGTGATCCCTTTTGACCTCTCATCTGCTCTTTTCCTCGTCATCATGACCTCTGATCTTTTGATGTCAAATACTTCCAAATCCACTGTCGTGCCACCAATATGTTCAAGAGAAGTTGACCTTTGCACGTACCAACCTTCCTCTTATTCTCATCTGATCGTGATTCACAAAAACATTATGTTCCTCTGTCTTGTGTCGATGATGTGGGAAACATTATGGCCCACCTTAGATCAAGGTCACTTCCTGTCGACTTCAGCTCTTTATCCAGGAATTTGATCTAGAGACTCCCTTATGGTACCTTGGAGCCTGCATGCCTCAATGGCAGGTTCGTCGCATTCGACGTGAGGTTTTCATCATTGGCCTCCGAGCGGGTGATTCTACGGGTGTTCGACGCCAGCTCATTGATTCACATGCCGTAGATTGTACCTATAGTACCTTGAGGGCCATTGTCATTATTGGTGGTTCCTCTCACGTCTATTAATAGCTTTCATCATTGGCTGGTAATCAGACGATGTTCTTGCATGTTCGACTTCAGCTAACATATTCGCATGCTTGAACTTGTACTTTGTTCAGGTCGAGATGGAGCGCAAGACCCTGGATTGTGTCTGTTGTAATCCAGGCTGCGATACTGTGGATTATTATGATTATTTACATGACTCACTGATTGGATGGCTACGACCATGCCTGAGTCTATTTATCGATCCTCACTGGATGGCTACGTCCATGCCTTGGATCTAGATTATTGTATACTCTGTTATGGATGGTTGTGCCCATACCACACATATACATCATGTATCTGAGACATCAGTTGTACTTCGCTCCGCAGGTTTTCCGATGGTGGTGTCTTCAGTCGGCATGTTCTCGTAAAGCATTTCACCCCTCTCTTTCTCTCGGGCCTCATGCTTTAGGGGGCATCTGTTACACATCAATTTATCACCGTCCCTGCAATCCCCATCCCACACATTGGAGGGCTCATTACGTGACCTCTGAGAAGAGACAAGACTTGAAAATACTTTCATTGCATCCCTCTGAAGATGAGCTTTCATTTCCCTGAAGACATCTCCTTGCCAAAAACCCTAAAAATAACTCTTATTCCATTGGCGCGGTTCCATAGATCAGCCCTCGCGCCAAGAGGGTAAATCCTCCAAAGAGGGCGTGCCAATTGGTGCTATGTCATAGAGCCGCCCCCACGCCAACCATATTAAGAGGTGTTTTTAAAAAATAAAAGGCGGAAGTTTCATCCTAACAAATTCCTGGACTGATATCTATCTTGAGTTGGGAGGTTTGGCTACAGATTTCCATAGAGAGGAAGTGGTTTTCCACCTCTCATGGAAGCTTCCTTGATGATAGGGCCAATCCCATAATTATAGGGATCCCAACTTCCCTTCCTCCTTCTATAAAAGCTTGCCCATTTCCATTGCAAGCTAGTTCCAGAATCTCCAAGTTCCCAAGAGCTTTTACATCCTTATGTTGTAAGAGCCTTCTTGATTCCCTTAAGGCCAAATCCAAGCAAGGAGACTATTTCCAAGTATCCGGAGAGAGAGGCTTGTCCCATCCTTGACGGGATTTATCGAGACATGCTCTGCTGACGACCCGCCAAAGGAGAGTGTTGTGTCGAAGCTTTGGTTTTATTCTTCTTTTTTACTCTTTAATGATAAGCAACTATTGGTTATGGTTCCACTCTTTTTCTTGATCATGTTCATGAGTTATGTCCTCTTCGACTGACATATAGTTGTATGTACTGGGTTTTATGCTTGCGTTTGTGTTGTTTCTTGCATGTGCAGGTGTCCGATCACGGAGATCGTGAGGATTGTGATCTACCAGGGCAAAGGAACGGGAGCACCACCTCTTCTACAAACGACAGCGTTGGATTCTAGGTAAGCCTTCCTTGGAAGTCGGTTTATTTACGATTAGGAACCTGCACTGTAGCGTGTTTGATTGTTGCTAGACCCAATCTGGTCTAGTAGGGATTGCCTCTGTCTGCAGAGGGGATTTACCTCCTCAACAATAAGTCAAACTGATTCTAGGTGTTTTTACAGTGTTTTAAATAGATCTTTCAAGGACAGAGGCCTACCAGCATCTCAGAAGAAAATATTTGGCTCCACATGAGAAGATAGCTGCTTCTCAATGTGATCTTGAGCCTGGGATGCAGCCATAGAGCAGAGAGTTTTTCATTAAGCTCTTGCGATCATAGTCAAAGCCTGAAAGGACAGTGAAAAGAAAAATAACACTGTCAAAGGGCTGATGATATGACATGACTAAAAACCTCTTTCATCTATAAGCAGAGGGTTTGAAGACTGAAGAACCTCCTTCATTTCACAAACAGAGGGTTAGGAGCACCTCCTTCATCTATAAGCAGAGAGAAAATGGACAAAGTTTGATTTTAAGAGTTGCAACTGACTGTAAGACAAATTTTTTGATGAACAGTGAGACAATGACTAAATTTTTCTGAAGTAAAGTGATGATTAAAGGTAGAGACCAAGCAGTGGGTTTTAAAAATGATTTGCATGAGTTCACTATTATTGAGTTACAATGTGAAGCTAATGGGTTTATCATCAGTGAAGAAATATTATTAAAATAATGACCAAAGGAGTCAAAGGGGTCTTGGTCTCAAAGTAACCTCTTCCATAATGTTCAAAAGGAAAATACGCATCTGTCAAAGAAGGCCTCCTTCATAAGCAGAGTAAAGGAGCTCATCATCGTTTGAAGATGAAAAGAAATCATGGCATATGCCAAAGATTCTAAAGGGAATGCTTTAAAAAAGAGGTGAAATAAATGAAAGCCCAAGCTTCTTGCAGACCTCCTTCACAGAAGAACTAAAGGGCAGTTCTCCCTTGTTCAATTTTCAAATCTAGAACATCATCCCTGTTTTATCTCCTTAAAACTGAAAACTGGATCATTTTGGCAATCTGAGGATAAGTTAATGTTTTTGGGATTGAGGGCCTTTTGTAAACAGGATTTGCATTTACAGTGTCCAACAAGTTTTTTACCCACAGTCAGAGAGAAGCTCAAATAGCACAAGGAACAACAGATGAGCAATACAAATACAAGAGATGGAAAAGGGATATTGAATTTATAGTTAAGTTTATTCCCCAGTAAAAAGGCAATGCCACTGAAAAGACACATATATAATCCTTCATATGGTTCAGAGAAGATTTTCTGTCCACAGTACAGGTATCAGAACAAGAGGACATTTTTTTCATTCCTTAAATGAGAAGCATTCAAGTTTTAAATTCTCAAAAGGGTTGTTTCATTTCGAGAAGGGATCAGGCTCATAAAGGAACTGTTCATTTCCACTATAACATTTATCTGGACAAAGAGTATAAGGTTACATTTTAGAAGATAAAGGTTCAAATTTTGTTTAAAAAGCAAAGACTTTTCAAACATCTCTTAAAGAAACCCCCACCAATCAAATGTGAAAGGGCCATTGGCTTTGTCACTTTCAAAGGGGTTAAGGACCATTGCCAATCCATTTTTCAAATTCCCAAAGTGCAAACAAAACTCCCCTTTGCTGTTCAACTGGGTCGAAGAAGGAAGTTTGAGCGAATTCATAAAGTGTTTTGGGCTTAAAGGTTGCGCGGCACACCTGTACAACTACGCGACACGTTCAGGTGCATTTTTTGCAAGGGAATACACTACCATGCGGTGTGCCTGTAGGCACCGGTCACGTCGGCCCAACAGTGACCCGACAACTTTCCTGTGCACGGCGTTCTCTCATTCAAACGTGCCGCGCATATCTCAAGCCATCAAAACACCTCCAAACGCTTTCAAAGTTGCTCGAACTTCTCAAAAAAAAGCCGCTATCGATTTTCAAGGTATGTTGGGGCCAAGGGTTTGAAAAATATTGTTATAGTTAAGTTGAAAGTGAAGTGGTCGTTTTTATGTCGAAAGCCTAAACTCTGCCCTTAGAACAATGCATTAACATAAACTTGCAAATCAGAATATGCACATTAGTGAAGGCTTTGTTAAAAATTATGAAGTTAACCCTACTGTAGTAAAACAAAGTTAAACTCTGTCAGCTGCATAGTGGAAGAAAACAGTGCTTGGAAAGTTTGATTTTTTTTGGTTTAAACTCAAGATTTGCTGTGGTTTCGGATTACTCAAGGTGAACATAGCAAAAATGGTGGGTTCCTATTGATGTTTAAAAACCTATAAACTGCCCTCAGAACAGTATTGAAAGGTGTAAGACAGTGTCCAACGGGAGAAACTCAGTATTTGGAGAAGTAAAACAGTAGGCCTAATTTCATGAACAGTAATCATGGTATAAGGGTTTTTTGTCATTTCAGAGGTCTCCTTTGTGTGGTAAAAATGGCAAAAACCGGTGTTTTCTCCTTTACTCTATAAAGCAGACCTCAAATGAGTAAAATTGTTAAATCAATCTGAAGGTGTTTTGGGCAAAACTAGGTATGAGAAACAGAGAAGTATAAGGAGGGTATGTTGATGGTGAGGAGTTTTGTTGTTTGACTGCTATAGGTCTTTTTGTGCTCACATCAAAACACCAAAAGCTCTGTGACCTTATTCAAGCTCAGGAAATCATTTGACTATGTATGTATTTTTAAATTGACTGTGTGCTTATTCTTAAAATTGTTTGTTGATTGGCATACAAGAGAAAGGGCAGTGTTTTGGGAGGAAAAGAGACCTAATACCACAGAAGCATCTCACACAACTTTTGAAACCAAATTTACCTTGATCAAATAGTGATTGATAGGTGAAACAAAGTTGTGTTTGAAAAGACATTTCAAAAAACCTTTTGAGGTAGTTTGGGTTTTTTAGAGAGCATCTAGAACAAGATTCCTCCCAGGCAGGATAGTAGGATTGGATTGCACAAGAGGTATGAGCCCATTTCCACCGAAGAAGTGAATGCCCACCCATGAGTATTGTTCAATTTCCATGAGGTCGGGTGCTTATATTTTTGCCAAAGGGTGCAAGAGGTGAAGAGTTTTTCCCTTTGGCACACCTTTGCGCTTTGAGGTTTCAAGATAAGCATTTCCAATTGGCAGGCCTTGACTTCAAGTTCTCCCCAAGATCCATCTCCAAGGCCACTAAAATCCCCTATATTGGCGAGAAATGGTTTAAACAAAGCCATTTGGACTTAGATGATTACAAGCCCTTTCTAAAGCCTGAACACAGAGATGCTTGTCCTTCTATTTTCCCTTTCTCATATCTTTTAGCCAACTATGCCCCCCTCATGAAGATTATCATGAAGTACTTCACTTGCGAGGGAAGATTCTCCCGAATCGATGCTTATCACATTCGACTGCTGATGCATTTCACAAGGACCAAACAACTAGATCTTCCTTTCTTCTTGCACAAGAGAATTGAGAAAATGGCCTCCACTGTCCAGAAGAGGCCTCCTTCATAGAAAATATCCTGTCTCTTCCATCACTCTCTCATCAAAATCATCATTCTTCATCAGCTTGAAAAGAGAGAGGTCTCTTGGGATGTTTTCATCACTCATCCGGATTTCTCCACTGTCCCTCCAGTCCATACATCCCCTACATCTCCTACTCATCGCCCCTCACCTTCTTCTAGCAGACCTACTCCTAAAAGGCTCAAGTTTACTACATGACAAACAAAGGAACATGAAGAAGGAGAAGGAAGTGACCAGCAAGAGGATGAAGGGCGGCAACATGAAGAACAACAAATTGATGATGAAGGGCAGCAGCATGACAGTGATGAGGGTGAACAGCAGATTCATGATGAGGTTGAACAACAGCCTTATGATGACACACAGCAACATCACAGTGGTGATGAAAAACAAGAAGGGAAAGAGGAATAAAGTGCTGAACAACAACATGACTTGAGGGTGAGACAGGGCAGCAGCATAAAGATGATGAAGGGCAGCCTTGTGAGACAGAGCAGCAAGGGCAGCATGATAGTGATGAGCAAGGGAAGCCTAAAGAGGACACACAACAGCCCTATGAGACAGATCAGCAGCATGAAAATGATGAACAAGGGCATGAAAATTATGAGTAAGGGCAGCCACAGCATGTTACACATCAGCTACAGCTTGAGGAACATCAACTTCAAGAAGATGACAAGCAAGGTGACAAAGGTAAAGGGGCCATGCCCTCTTCTCCTAAAAATTCCAAGCCCCGGATAGCTAGGAAAAGGGTGCCTAGAGTGGTCACTCCAAATGTGACAAAGGCCCTCCAGAGTAAAGGAAAATTGCCAAAGAAGCCCATCATTGATTTGCCTAGGAGGAAGAGCACTAGAATAGCCACCCAAAATAAAGGGAAGGGCAAGGTAGAAGGAAGTCATGGACAAGAGAGTGCTTTCGACATCATCCCAATCCAAAGCGATGATAGTGATAATGAGGTCCGGATTCTAGAAAACCTCTTGATCCAAAGAGAAAGCCAAATTGATGCATTAAAGGATGATATTCATAGAGCTAGGAACTTCAACCAATTATTGGAAATCCAAAATAGGCAAATGAGTGTATGTATGGATGTTTATGAGACATGGGCGACTAAGTACAAGAAGGAGGCCTCCAAAGCCCAAGCAAGGTTGGAAGAACTCATGGGCGAGTTTTATGAAAGTGAAGGCGAAGATCAGCCTAAGTGAAAGAGGCCTAGAACCATGGGGCTCAAAAAGGCCATTGAGAAGCAAAAAGAAGAGGAAAATGCCCTTCTCCAAACTACGCCTCTCACTGCATTGTTTGAACAAGAGATAGAGAACAATAAGGAGGCGTGGCTTGAGAGAATCAATGACCATTTGGAGAAGAAGTTGGAGAGGGAAAACAGGGATTTAGACCTTCAAAGGAGAATGATGAGGCATTATAAAAATTTAAATCAGTTTGCCCGGCGCAAGTTGAAGGCTGCTCAAGACAAGCTCAAGGAGGCTAAAGGGAAGCGATCGACACGGAAAGTGAGGAAAGACACATCAGGACTTCAGATTTTGGCCTCTGCTTCACAATGTGTTGTTGAGAACCCTTGAGGGTCATGCTCACCAATTTTGGGCGATTTTTGACATTTTTTGGTTTTTTGGCATTTTTGGGTTTTTGGCCAAAACTCATGGGCTTCGCCATTTCAGTTTGGGAGATCATCAAAGGAGGGGAATGGTATCATTGGATGCCATAATTTTAGGAGCACACACTCAACGATTTTCAGGACATTTGAAGATCATTTGCTCCCCCGAAATGGCGAACAATGCCCGCTTTTTCTACACTCTGCCCGGTCTATCAGCAAACTTTATTTTTTGGTTTTTTACACACAAGCCTATTTTTGGAGGACTTCCAGGCATCAGATTGAGAAAATTATAGTTTCTCCAGAAATTAGAAACTTAGAGATTTCCAACGAGCTATAATGAGCCTCGTTTCGACATCGGGAAGGCTACCAAAAGTTGCCGGCAAGTTAGGGGACCTTTTGCTGATGTAATTTTTGAGTATTTTTGTAAAATTTGAACCTTTAAAAACCGCTTTTTCCTCATGTGCGTTTAGCTATTTTTGCACATGAGAAGTTATGAAAAGTCAATTTAATTCCCTCTTTTAGCATTTTTTAGATATTTTATGAGATATTTTTTGCCTTGGGCTTTGCAAAGCCTCAAGGACAAGTTTAGATATTTTGAATAGGCCAATGAGAGTGCAAATTGAACTAAGAGGTTTTCCTCACTTAAGCCTATATATTCCAAAGGCTTTCGTTGTAAACAAGGCTGAACTTGATGATAGAAGAAATATATGGTCATATAAGCTTTGGAAGAAATACTTGTCTCATGCTCTTGGATAGTCTCTTGGATGTTCTTGGATGATGAAAGAGGATTGTTGTTGGATTCCATGACTTGGTAGAATGGTATAGTGTCTCTTTCTTTGTTTTTTTTTCTAGTTTTCATTCATGAATCCATGTTTCTTGCTTGCTATAGATCAGTAGATAACATATTTGAGACATGCCCTTGGAGGTACCTCAAATTTCCTGTTTCTTCATAGCTTCCATGTTTTCTTCTTCCTTAGTCACATTAAGGAATTCTTGATTGCTCTTTAATAACTTAAGGATATTGTTGCTTATTTCATTCATTGTTTTATGCATGTTAAGTATGATTTACGGTACGCCCTGCTTACTCATGGCTAGCTATAGCTCCATTCATGAAATTTCTCTTTGAATAATTAGATTGTCATTTGTTGAACCAAGGAGGTCTTGTTCCGATCTTGCCCTTTGCCTAAGACTATGCAATCTTGTTTTCAAAGTGCCCAATAACTTGAAGTACTATGTTTATGCATTCCAGCATAGTGATTTGAGTTGTTTGTCTCTATTAAGTGTTTTTCCCCAAAGTCTGATAGTCATTTCCCAAAGTTAGAGAGTTATATATCTCTATGCATGGCTTGAATGTTAATTTCTATGTATTGATTAGCTTATAGTTACATTTCTCATGATTAATGGTTTTCCCTACCATGTTTATGTCAGCTATTAAACTAGTTATGCTTGAAATCCTTTGTTGTTCCCAAACTTGATGTCCATTTTATTCCATTTTTCCCAAATATCCTTTCTACCTCGAATCAAATCAGGCCTTCAACAGCCTTGTATCACCATATGATAGCTTTCTTGACCTTTTCGACACCATAGCCCAGTTGATCTGACATATTTTTACCTATATTATATCTTTGATCAGTTTCATCCCTCACAACCTAAAAACCAAAACCAAAAAACCTACTTCATAACTAGCCTAAAATCAGAACACAATAAGCAAACACACAGATATCCCTTACACATATAGAGAGAGCCCTCTCTCAGTCCAGGAAGGCTAGGTCCTTGGGCTCCAAAGATTGGTTTGATGTTACACTGTCATTTGGCTTGCCAATTAGCCAAATCATGAGACCCTAACAGGGATTATAAGAATACTTACAGAGGACACCTTTGGAAGGTGGTGGCACAACGGATTCAGCATTGGGCCTTTCAATCTCAAGAGGACCAGTAACAGGCAGAGGAGGAGGACCATCGATGATCTCCTTCCCCATGGCCTGATGGGATCCAGCATAATATTTCGACCGAGTAGCAATAAAAACGGTGCCTGACCCATTCATCATGAACAACTGAGAGCCAAATGGGGTAGAGGACTGAGGTTTCTCTACCATCTGAGTCTGCTAAGGTGGGAAAGGTTCCTTAAGAATGGCCGGAGTTCCCTGGGTGCCTTTTAGCAATCGGCTCACTTTGGACCATCGAGGACAGTCCTTGGTGTAGTGCTCTTCATCCCAAATCAAACAAGGGTACTTAATTTTGCGTTGAGAACCATCACCAGCATGAGGTTTCTGAGAATCCAGCTTTGGGGTATCGGCTTTGGCTTTGGCTTTACCCTTTTTTTTACCTTTAGAAGTATTATCTGTAGGATTGACCTGAACGACATTAACTTCTACGGGTTTACCAGAATTCAAAGTAGACTGAGAAGAAACATTATTGGAAGAAGCAGACTTCGGCTTCCAAAAGTTTGAAGATGAATACTTTTGAGAAATTTGAGACACAGAACCAATAATACCATTGACAAATGGAGTTACTGGCGGTTTAGAAGTTCCAGGTCGGGGAGCATTAGGCAATATATCGTATAATGCGTTAGACTGAGAGTACACAAGATCAAGGTATTGGGTGTAAGCAATGGCTTGTTCTTCAGTTACACATGCCCCCATAGCTATGTATTTGGCAATTTGATTGACAAAGGAAGTGGTGAACCAATGAGTTAGAAGCTGATCCGGAATTTCAAATTTGATCATGCGACGACGACGTCGCCACTCATGAATATGATCTGAGATATGAGTAGCCCTGTCCTGTTTCAATGAAGTGAGGAGGTGCATCCCGGTCTCATAATGGACTGGTAACTAAAAATGCATAAGGAATGCCATGGCTAAAGAATTGAAATCTTGGAAGACGCCACGAGATAGCTCAATGTACCACTTTGCAGCGGCACCAATAAGAGTTTGCTGGAAAAGACAGAGTCTAATAGAATCGTCAACCCAAGAGTTAGAGGAACACCACAAATGGTAAGTCATAACACACGCTTGGGGGTCTTCACTAGAATTTCCCTCAAATTTAGGACAATCACTTGGAATCTTGGTTGGAACCGAAGGCCAATACGGGTTATGAAGAATGGGATCATTCATCAACTTTGACACATCAGGTAATTCCAACATAGCAAGAAATGGTTATTGGGTATTGAAAGTCAACGAAGGTCTTTGATAAGGACCTGCATGTACATTCCATCCAGTCCGAGCAGGATTCTGTCCCCATACTTTCTGTCCCAGAGGATTCAGATCATAAGGATTAGAAGTCAGATAAGTCAGTTGATACTGGGGTTAAGGATCAGGATACTGGGTCGGAGTAGACCACTAAGGTCCTTGCTGAGTAGTGTATGGAATCTGTTGTGGAATGTAAGCATGAATTTGAGGTTGATTATAGATAGGTTGATTTTGAGTGTAAGGAACCTCAGGTGCAATATATACCAGTTGATATGAACCTTGAGAGTAGTAAGCACCTTGCGGTTGAGCAGGCGGACCCAGCTAAGCAGGTTGAGAAATCTGTTGTGTGGATAGAACGAGCTGCTGAAATGATGGAACCAACTGAGGAGAAAGTTGAATCGGTTGCTGAGGGCCACCAAGTTGGCCTTGAGAATAAGGTTAGCCTGATGGTTGCAATGGACCAGGTTGTCCCTGATAACCAGGTTGACGGAGAGACGGACCATAGGTTTTTCCTAGTTGCACAAAATTCAAGCCATATTGAGTATGTGGCTGCAGTTGTGGTGCAACGGGTTGCCCTTTTGGTGGGTATATTTTCCCCCTAGGAGCATAAGATAGTCATGGTTGATTTGAATATTTACCGAAAAGACTGGAGGGTTGTCCATGTTGGGCCAAAGGTTGCCCTTCTAAAGGTTGGCCTTATTAACCGTATGGTTGTCCCTGTGGACCAGAAGTAGGGCCCTTCTGAGCTAAAGGTTGTCACAAAGGGGATTGTCCTTGCAAGCCATAGGGTTTCACAGGAAAGGTAGGCCTGAAATGAGAAACAGTCTGATAAGGATTAGTAGGAGGCAAATAAACTGGATTACCATGTTCATCATAATGAAGCAGATATGAATAAATAGGGTTACTAACAACATCATAATGATGAAAAAGAGGATTACGAGGAGCCTGAGACTGTTGAGAACCCTAAGAACTCTGCTTCTTAATAGCCAAAAAATATTCGTCAAAAGTAAGACCACCAGGAATCACAGGAGTAGTGGAAATAACACTAGAGGCAGGAGTGGCCTCCATCGAAGGAGCATAACGTTGGTGAATATCCAACATCTTCTCATCAAACACATAGGTAGAAACCATAGGCGTGGTCGAGGTATATGGGATTTCCATGGCACGGGTTTGTGAACTACCTAGGCTGGGATTAACATGCCATGTAGGATTAAGAAAAATATACATGCGGGTGTGAAAAGATCCGGACGACTGATGGGTAACAACAGGTGTGGATAAAGCTACACAAACCATTGGTTGGACTGGAACATATGTAACAGTGATCGACGAACCAGGTGTCGACGGTGATAGTCCTAATGAAGGTAAAACCGAACTCTGAGAAGGAGTTACTATATTGGATTGCACAATGGAGGCAACACCAGATGTAATTTGACTCAAGGACCGATAGCGAGGTGGAAGTGACACCGATGGTGGAGAAGACAGAGTAGAAACATGAGGGACATCTTCCGGAAAAACCTGATATTCTCCTGTGGAAATAGGCATTCCTTCACTACCAACAGGACTAGATGAGTCCATATCTGACTTTGCCGTAAGATCTTCAAAAATACTATGGGGACTAGGAGGCACAACAACAACAAAAAATGGCGAGCCCGACGTAAGAGGAGGAAAATCTCTATCTTCCCCAAAACCAGACCAAGCACAAGAAGGAGGCCAAATGAACTCAACTAGCTCTTCAGGAGGAGATCGAGTAGCAAGAGGCAAGACAGACGGGAGAATAGGTTGCGAGATCTCGACAGACCTAGTGGGTGGAGGAATTTCAAAAGAAATGTTCGGGAAAGAACTACCACTAGGAGGCAGTGAGGACGACGAAAGTGGTGGTTCTGCCACCATGACCATATATCAAAATAGAAAGGGAAAAATAAAACCAATCAAGGGCTCCAAGATCAAAACCAAGGAAAAAAAACAGGCCAAGTAATAAAACTTCAATTTGTGTGTGGTCGTAGGTGATTAATTTTATGACACTGAAACCATATTTTACTGTTTCATTTTTAAAGAGTCGAGAAATAGGCCAAAGATGACTCTAGTCGCTTTCAATTTTAAACGAGCGTGAAAGGACAAGTGCTCAATGATCTCTTCTCTTTTAAAGAGTCATGAAAAGATCAAAATGACTACTCTGGAATACTAAGAAAGAGGGTATACCAGGTTTCTGTGAACTGCCATATACACCTTGGTGATAAAATGGAACATAAATGACCAAGGACTTGACGTACATGCAAGTAGTCTCCCCGAATGCTGTGTTCGGTGTATCATGGTTACAAGGTGGCAGACTCGGCTTCCTATGGATAAAATGATTACAACCTAGAAGTGTCTCCCTTTATATACTCGATGGTAGAGGGAGCACAAGTCTGTAATAGCGTTGTCTAAAGCCAGATGGAAAACGACAACTACTAGGTTTTAAGACACTGGAACACATCTCTAGCCTAGACCACTAAAAAAATTTTGTTAGGTTTCAATGCTTCCTTAGGTTAATTAAATAAGTTTTAAAGTTGATCTTGAATTGTGTTTCAGTTTTAAGGTCCTATTGATTTTGGATCTCAAAAATCCCTAAATGCAAGCTATATGCAAATGAACATCATTTCTAATTCAATGAATGCTAGCTATGAGAAGGATAGAGATCTTTAAAACAAAAAGCAAACAAGGAGATTGTGCAAAGAAACCCACTAATGCATCTAACAAAATATAACGAAAATGAAACTCTTTCCTAGATAACTAGATGCTAGTTATGAAAAAGAGTATTTCACTTTCAATGCAAAGAAAGAATGCAAAATATGTTTTTTTTTAATTTTTTCAATGAAAATAAGTACATGATGCACTAATTACATGAAAAATGAAAAAAAAACACTAGCTTAAGTGTTGCATTGGAATCGAAATTGAATGACTCAATAAAACACGAAACAAACACAAGAAATCACTCAAACTAATGTCACAATATTTCAAACCAAGAGACAGTTTTCAAAATGATCCAGAACAAGCAATGTAATCTATGCTTGGAGCAAAAGGGCAAAGAACAAATCAAGAAAATGAAATGACTTTGCAACCAAGGCAATCACTCAAAATATCAAGAAAACTAAGTGCAATCAAGCCACAAATGGGACTGACAACAATCAAACCGACTCGATTTTTGAACAGAAGGCTCAGCACAGAAGGACACCTAGAAACCCAAAAATGCCTCAACTAACACTGATAAGAGGATGGAAAAACAACTGAGAAAATCAAGTCGAAAAAAATTAAAACAATCCCAAGGGAAAAATCATGCATAAAAAATAACCCAAAAGTAAGCACAATTGACCAAAAGACTCATCAAGGAGGTCAAACCAATTCCTATAGGGTTTGGTGTGACTGTAAGGTTGTGATTCGCGCCATACAAGGGTTGGCACGACTACAAAAAGAGCAACCTGCACCAATTGGCACGACTGTTCAGAGAAAAACCGCACCAAGCCAGGTAACTATGGGAAAAAGAGGAAAAATCAAAACCTATTGATTAGAGGTCAATCTTAACACTCTGGAGCTGAACAGAGGATGAAAAATAAAAAGAAAACCAAAAAATACAGATAACTAAATCAATAATTGAAAATGACCCAACAAAAATGAAACGAAAAACTCACACTGATCCCCAGTGGAGTTGCCAATTTGTTATGCGGGTAAATCCTCTCTGCAGAAAAAGACGATCCCTCTAGCCCTAGAGTGGGTTTAGAAACAAAGGGACATGCTAAAGTGTTGCTTCCTAATTATTGAATGAAAAAGAGAAACAATATATTGACTTACCTGGAATCCAATGTTGTCATTGTTGTTGTAGTAGTGGTGGCCTCTCGCTCCTGCCTCGACAAGTCACAATCCATTCGCCATTATGCTTGGATACCTGCACAAAGAACAAGAAACAAGAACATCATACAAGATAACAACATTTCATTCATAACTATTAACCAGTCAAAGAGGGATAAACATATTATGTTAAACAAACATCATAACACAACAGTGGAACCAAACAGTAGTGATGTATATAAATGAATAGAAGGAAGAGTTACAATTGATGCTTTGACGTCACAGTCTCCTCCAGTAGGGTTCAGGTGAAGCGCGTCTTAGATGCTCGTCATGGAATTTGGACGGGATGAAGGAATGGACTCAAGCTCTTTCAGAAGTCATTGACTCAAGCTTCCTCGACGTAATTCCTTCTTATTCTATTTTCTCTAGTCATTCAGTTATTCAACTGGTCAACTATAGTATGTCTAATTCTCCAAGTTCATCTAGCTTGTACTAAGAGAGATAGCTTTTTTTATAGAGGAAAGGAGGAGGTTAGGATACCTACAAAGGTGGGAGGGAGGCCTATCCTTTAGGGAGTTCCCATAAGAGGTGGAAACCATAAACCTAAAGGAGGCAGTCCATGGTTTATCAGTTCAACCACTCCAAATGACTCATACTCAAGGTGGTTGGAGTGGAATATCCACCCCTATTTTTAAAAAAAATTCCACAAACAGCTTGGCACGGGTGGAAACTAGGACAGAGTGCCAGCTGGCACGATCCCAGTGTTAATTTTCCTCTTCGGTGCGAGGGCATACCTGATTACCCGCGCCAAGGAAAAAAAAGGGTTTTTGAGTCTCTTCTTAGGGAATTGTCAACAAGAGTAATGTTACTCTCATGTAAAGGGACACAATGATGGTTTTTGCAAGGCATGACACTGCTTATTTGTTACAGAAATGACCCTCCAATGGGCAAGATGGGGATTGCAGGGACAGTGAAAAAATGTTGTGTAACACTTACATATGTGCCGAGATAGTGATGATTTTCCTAGGTAGACCCATGAACGAGTGCATGCTTGAGGGTGGATGGGAAAATTTTCAGCTTTTGATCATCTGAGGCATAGTCATAGGTCCTATAGACAACAAAAAAATTGAGCATGAAGGTGTCATGATCCTCAAAGGTAAGTCCATGGAAATGTGGGAGGGTTGAGGGACTGATGTTCTTCAACCTAGTTTCCCCATATATTTCTCTAATGGGAAAGACTCCTTGGGTCCTAGTCTTATTCATGGCTTGAATTTGTGAAGCAAGTTCCTTAGGTGAAGCAAGTTATTATTCTTCTCCAATAGGTTCTTCAAATTTTTCAAGAGACTCGCCTATGATGTGTTCAACCTCACTGTCACTAAATAAGAGTGAAGGGTGACTGTGTGGGGATGTGGGGGTTTTAGATAAACATTTTCCTTTGTTATTCCTACTCCTACGAGGCATGAAATTTAAACTATTTTTGTATTCTTTCAATATTTTTGGAAGTGAATGTAAAGACAAGCATAAAATGATGCTAAAACAGAATCAAATCATATACTTAGACATCTCCCCGGAAACAGCGCCAAAAAGTGGTGAGCCTTGGTATTGCACCAAGGGTGTTGCAACTCCCAGAGGCTACTCTACTTTACTTTATCAACCCAAGGTTCCTATAAACTTAGAGGTGACAGTGTTATATACACATCACATGCATTCTACTCATGCCATCCTCTTCTTAGTCCTACGAAAGGGTGTTATTGCTAGGTTTTGTTCTAGGGAATGAAGTTTGTCACACTTCTGAATTAAACCTAGGACTGAAAATGCCTCAATACCATTACTCTATCAATAGGAAAATAACTAATCTAAAGCAAAAAGACACATCTAACTATCTGCAAGAAAGGAAATCCAAAAGTTAGGCTAATGCAAGAAATATAAGTAAACTAGGCAACATTCATAAAGTAAATTGTTGAATTTAACTTGCAGAAATGAAGGCTAATCTAATCACACATTGTTGGGTTAAATGGCTAAGTAAAATATAATTACTTCCTACATAACTGTTATGCTTTAACAATGCATCTAGTCATGAGCTAACTATGCTTGTAAATAATTTTTTTTGCAATAAAAGAAGGGGGCGTTGAGGTGGATTAAGAAGGTCTTGGACTCATGGATTCAGAGCTAAAGGTGTCTCGGAAGTTGTGGAAGGTCTAGGTGGGGTAAAATATGGTTTTTGGCCTGAAGAAGTGGTTGACTAGCGCTGCTACATGATCTACTACAGGTTTCCTATAGTGCTACAGGATGTCCTGAAATGATATAGGAAACATGTCGAGGGTAGTTTGAGGCCAGAAAGGATTAGGAAAGGGGTATGAAAGGTGGAATGAAGGTGGTATTAGGTTGATGGAAGGTGTCCAACCCCTTATCCAAGCTCATATATTCCTTCAAATCCCATCTTTCACTTCCAGGGTAGCTCTCGGTGTGGTGGTGAAGATCTCAAAAACAGGGTTGAAGGCGATTTTGTGGAAAGTAGGTTGGTGTAGGGTGATAAATGGATCTAGGGATGTTGGTGGAGTCCTCCTCTACTTCTCTAATCAAACCTGAAAGAAAAATACATGTTCATGAAATTAACATTGGCAAATCTATGATGAAGAAGATTGAAAAGATGAGTTGAATTTGATAAGAAAACCTACTTATGAATTTAAACAGAAACCCAACTCAGAATTCACAACATGTTCATGATAAATACAACAACCTATCTATACTTTCCAAGAATTCATAAATTAAAATCAATTTTGGGTCTGTGGTGAAGATCTGCCCTCCTCAAGCTCTAATGAAAGAGGTGAGAGAGGGAGGCTTTGACACACAAATTTTTAATTTTATGTGCTACTGTACCATGATATACGAGAGCCTAGCTATAGAAACATGAAATGGAAGCAAACTAAACATAGTAAAATGAAATGTAAGTAGACTAGCTAAAACTCATGAAGTAAACTAGCTACAATGGCATAAAAATAAACATAAATACACAAGAGAGAGATTGGGGCCAATGGATTGGGCCCTAACCCACAAGCTCAACTCTTTGAAACTAAATCAATGAGGAACAAAATGAATACTCATTTTATTGCAGAAATAATCTCATTACATAACCATGAAAGACACAAAAGTCTATTACAAGAGCTAAGAGTCTACTAGCTTCCTCCAAAATTTGAATCCTTATGAGCTCTTGCTCTACCCTATTTAACCTAAAGGGTAGCTACCAAAAACTCCCTAAAAAGTAGGTGATGTGTCCCCTTTGACTACAAGAGAAGTGGAGCTTTAGTTCACTTGATCTTCCACTTGCTTGGCTGCCTTTGATTTCGAGTTGTTGGAGAGAAACTTGAGGATCCTTTGGATGCATTTAGGAGTTAAGGAAGGTGGTTAACCCTCCTATAATATCTCCTTGTTGTCTACTCCAAGTTTTGATTGCACAATCTTCAACAAAAATGGCATATCCTCATGACTATCATGCATTTAAACCATATTAGGCATTCAAAGTATGACAATCCTTAATCAAAATCTACACTAAGAAACATATGAGCATAATGTAATTAAATGTGAGAAAGAGAGACTAATAAAGCTAAAAAGGTGGCAGTTAACCCCTCCAAATATACCAAATGATGGTGCTCATCAGGTAGTTTGTTTGTGGGTTCCATAGTCCATTTTTTTTAATTTATTGATCTATTTTCGAAAATGGAATAACTAAAATATATTGCATTAGTTTCTTCTTCCATTCCTTCCCTGCATGTGTTATTTGAGTGCACTAGTACTAAATTCTTGTCTGAGTAGACACACAAAAATAAATTGTACCATGTTGATTGTCTTGATTACCTTACAGAAAAACTATTTATGTGAAAAAATGATGCAGGGGCATTAGGCTCTGGAAATACTTTGTACTTTTATAAGACCTAGGGGGGGTATTATGTTTTTAAATTCTCATGTAATTATTAGTAATTTGAACAAAATGGTGAGGAATTGTAAATGTCCTCTAACCACTAGAGAACATGAGGGAAGTTGATTTAGTTTGGAAGGTGAAGGGTTAGTTCAATTATTTTAGGAAGTAAGTATAATTTTAGGACCTTGGGAAAATCATGAGTCTTTGTGGAGCTGTCGTCGAAGAAACTGAATCGATTCCTGATCTATTTGTATAAATGTAAGCCAAAAGGCATTAATATGGGTAGGTCTGGAGATAGTTGTTCAAGAGGCAGAGTAGGAGAATAATGGCCATCAAATTGAAGATCAGGCTGAGAGAGGAAAATCTTCTATGTAAGTCCTTTGATTCAATGTAAACACTCAATTTTCTGAATTGTATTCCATTTTGAGTCATATGGTGTATAAATCGAATTGGGCAGCAAAACTCGGAACTCTGTGTGATTTGTGTTTAATTGAGTTCTGTGTGACTAGCCAAAAGAGAAATTGTAAGTGGATGCTTTGTAATTTGTTTCATATATGTAATGAGGAATGGTTCTGTATGGAAAGCAAGAGCGGCTGAAGATTTTTATTCTGTTGATTAAAACATAGTCTCTGCTCGGTTAAAACATTTTAATTTAGACTAGAAGGTCTATAAGGATCGAACTCTGTTCCATTATGGAAATCAATAAAATCGATTCATTTTCAGTGAATTATATACAAAAGAGGAGAATTTGTGATATGGGAACTTATCATTAGGCTAAACGCATTTGGTTCATGCTTACCTGTTCATAAATTTAATGTGTTTTAACCTGGGTGAGGTTTTCAATAGGAATCGGCAAGTATTGATGGACGCAAACAATATTATAGATTTGTTATTCGACATATTTGAATCGGTGGAGAACTCTGTTTATTAAAGTGATATCAAAAAAAGGGAAACATTGTTGGTTGAATTAGAGTGGTGAAGTTATTCCGGCTTCAACTCAATTTGAGAGCGATCCCAAGCTTAATGCAGAGGAAGATGTGCTAGAGAGGAACGATTTGACCACGGGTTGAATCGAATTAAAATCCTGTTGAAACCCGGCTTCAAAGCAATAAGAAATTGAAGTTTTTGGAAGGTGGAAATCGAAAACCATTTATGGTTTTCGCACAAATTAAAAGCGGTAAGCGGAATCCTAAAAAAAAATGCGATAATACTGAGCATAGGATGCGTGGCTAAATGGTATTTTAGAAAACCACTTTTTTCGCAAAAAATTTAATGAACAAGGCTCACACATCCTAGTAATGTGATAGCCATTGATTTGTGGTGTTAAGGCTGTGATGGTGTGTCCATTGTTGGATGGAAAAGTACTTGGTGATGGTAATTCAAATGATGGGCCAATTAGCTTTTATTAATTGTGAATTGAATGATCTGCAGTGGGAATCAATATTAATGTGATGAACCAAGGTCGAATTTATATGCTGGACTATACGACTGAAGGTTCATATTATTGTTGGTATCTTTGATGAGTTAAATCAACGTATGATTAAATGAATCATGAATCAATACATACCTCAGGCTCAAGATGATGGAGTTGTAATGAAATATCGAATATGTATTCGATATTCATGAGGTATATTTTTATATGGTTTCAAACATAAACTTTAACTTGATAGCTCCCGAATGGAAATTTGGTTGCTGAGTCTTTATGGAGTAGGATCTTTAACCATAGGCTTGAAAGAAAAGTAAAGTTTTCGCTTATGTGTTTGGTAGTATGGGTTTATAAATCATGAGGAAATGAATTGTAAAAGAGCTTCGGCACAAGGGATAGAAATATGGGTTGTATGGGTTCCACAAACCATAAGAAAATTATTCTAATATCTCAAATCTGAGATTTGAGATATAGAAATCTCAGTATATGGTATTGAGAATGCCAGATTTAAAATTATTGGGCACAAAATTTGGAGGTGCATTGTTATATGCATAGTAGATTGTGGGTTGAAGAGAGGTAGCCTGGGCATCAAGTGGTATCAGAGCTTATTTAGCTGGAATAGCTCTTTAAAATTAATTTTTTTGAAATACATGTGAAGGAAAATTGAAGTTCTAAATCTGTTGAAGAGTGACCACATATTTGAAAGGGGAAGATCAGATTATGAAGTCTGATATACAGCAAAGTACACAAAATTACAGTGAATAGAGATTTGCAGAGATAAGTAGAGAACAAGATCATGCAGGGATCTTGTAGGTAAATAATTTTAAATATGATTTGAGATCTATGACTGTAGGATGATGATTGTAGAAGGTGCAGACTGAGTTGATGATGAAGGTAGTGAACCTGATATTCAGCTAAAGGCTGGATAGATAGGAAAATTGCAGTGTTCTCAAGAGAAGGTGAGTTGATGAGTAGTGTTTAACTCTGGTTTGAAGAATTGTTTGCAGAATTCAGATTGCAGAAAATTGAAGAAATCTCAGCCAAGGCAAATCACAACTTTGAGAGCAGTGATAAAAGAATCCAACAGAGGATTCTGAGGTGAAGAAGAAAGTGTGGAAGAACCTGGAGGATTCCCAACTGAGGTTGGATGAAAGAAGAACAGATGCGTTCTTGAGAAGAGTTGCAGAGTGAAGCCTAGAGAGAGAAGAAGAGAGTGCTCAGAAGGTTCCAGCAGAAGGGGGCCAGTACTTGCCAAAAGCCAAATCTAGAGGAAAGGATTGTTGAGGTAAGTTGCAGCAACAGAGCTTGCTATTGCAGAGGCTTAGTGCAGCTTGTGAGTGAAGAACTCATGGAGGAGGAATTGGCTACTGATAGCCATAACAGAGATTGCAGAGGTTCTGAGAGAGGCCACAGCAGAAGAGAGAAATAAGATGCCAAAGAAAATGGCATGAGGAAGAAATCCACTAATGTAGAATGGTGGAGAGAGATAGTTGAGATCACAGAATAGTTTTATAAATTGGAAAAGAGGATAGAGGAAAGCCAAAGACTTGGTTGGCTCATGAGGAAGAAAATGAATTGGCAACCATTACAGTTGAGGTTGAGGCAAAAGGAGATTGCCTTATTGAAGGAAGAACTCAGAGCAGCTGAGTTGAGAAAATAAGTTTTTTCTTGTGTAGCATAACAGAATACAGATGAAGAATAGAGGTCTGTAAGAGATCTTGTGAGACATGATGAAGACTTAAGGCAGCAAGAAGCTTGTCTTGCTGAAGAGGATATCATTGAGTATTTCCTGACAAGTGCAGATCAATTGGATGAGGTAAAGGCTTATATTTGTGAATCTGACCATTATGAGGTGATGACAGATTCTACAGAGGAAGAAGAACTCAGAGTTCTTGAGCCAAGGATGGAATTTGAAGATTCCACATGCAGACCTGTTCAAGGAGAAGTGCTTGACGAAGCAACCAAGACTGAAAGGTCTTGTGGTTTTGAAAGTAAAGAGCTGTGTATGTTTGCAAGTACATCACAGGGAGATGAAAAAAATTTGAAGTTTGTTGAGGAGGAGAAATTAAATCTAAAATCTGTTCAGAACAATGCTAAGATAGCAAGATCTCAGGAGGAAGACATAAGGACATAGGAGTCCAATGAGAATATTCAGCAGAACATTGAAGCAGAGAGAGAAGGACCAACTGATGATTGGTTAAGAACAAGCAGAGGCATAAGAGGTTGTGTAAGATTCCCAAAGTCTACTCCAATGGAAGTTGTTGAATTGTATAGAAGGTTGGATTTTCAGAGAAGAGAATTGGAGAAATAGAGGGCCTATGCACAAGATAGTTTGCTAAGGAGACAGAGCAGGAAGGTTTTCATGAATAATGTTCATGAAGCAGGTGATGAAAGGAAGGAGAGACTAGCTGACAGTCTCATGAAGGATTCAAATCAGCATCCTGATGTGCTAACAAATAATTTAGAAGGAAGTTATGAAAAACAAACTGATGTGTTGTCAGAGGAGAAAAAGGTATTGAGACCTTGTAATTTTAATGTTGATGATTCATGTGTTGATCATGCAGTTAAGGAGGAAGAACTGTTATCACTCAGGTTTTCCTAGAAGTTGTGTAAGAGGAAAGTATACCCGAGGTAACCACAAACCAACCTTTTAGATGCAGAATCTAGCCAATCTGCATCTAGAGAGGGCTCTCTCTTTATAATTTATCTTTGTTCTTAGAAGGTTTTAGGCTAGTTATAGATTCAAGAGTTTGTTTTAGAAAATGGTGGAATCCACAAACTAAGGGCAAGGTTGAGGGCTTTCAGTCCATTGGGCTATGGAGTCAAAGGATGGCTTTACTGGATTTCTATTCTACGCACAAGATGGCTTTACAGGGCAAGATAGCTAGACAGAGAACAATCCTTAAAATTTAAAGTGGATGGGATGAATTTGAAGGGATGAAAGGCAGCTAAGAATCTTTCACCATGTTCAAAAAAAATAAATGAGATGATTACAAACAAAGAGCAATGAAGAATTCTTTATTATAGTAATCAAGAATGTTTAAATTAGCAAAGCAAGAGCATTTAAGAATTCGTGCTTATAACCAATTTAGAGGAAAACATTAAGAACAATCACATCTGAAATCAGAGTACAATTAAGTAAATTTTGATTCAATCCTTTATGTAAATTATTCAGAAATGGACATAATGATATTATAAACTGATATAAAACTTAAGACAAAGGGTAGAAAGACTTATTGAACTGCAGTCCAACACATGAATCCTGCAAAAAGTCCTGAGCTTCAAATCGTCATCCAGTAAGCCACGAATAAATTTATCCAAAATTCTTTTATTCCGAAAATCTCAATGTTACAGCAAAGTAATAGAATCCACCCCAAATGCTTCCAAGAGTGGAGTATTTATACAAATTCTAAACTAAAATATCTTGAAACAAATATCAAAATTGGTTCACAAATCTCTCCAACTATTTACATAAATAGAACTAAAATAAAGGACACTCAAACTATTTGGCACTATTTTTGATGGATAGGTGATGACAAAGAGGAGAATTCGAATTTGATCCAAATCTTAGTTGATGATGAGGCATCCAAGTCACTAACTGCTTCCTTTCTTTGTGCAATATGCTCCAACAATTCTGCAAACTT
>JAXQQM020077577.1:0-14351 GCA_034641835.2 Pinus albicaulis | reverse complement strand
CGATAATTTAGCACCAAACCTTTCTCTAAATATTTGATACCCAAATTTTTGTGCAGGGTATGGAACATATTCGTTAGCTCATGCACATCTTAATCCCTTTGTTGCAGTAGCATGGTCTGTTGTATGTACTTGTCCTCATAGCTCCCCACGAGATAGTATTGTTCCTTGATGACATCTCGGAAAGAATTCCAAGTGGGTACGGATGAGAACAGAGAGGGTTCTGTCTTGTCCTTTTTCTCACAGTAGGTTTCCCACTAGTCCTTGACATGGGGGGTGGCTTTGAGGAGTGAAAAAATAATCTTCTCTTTGTCGGGAAAGTCATGAACAGAGAAATATCCTTCTAATAGATTCAACCATCTATCTATGACATCTGCGTCTATTTTACCCTCAAATATGGGAATGTCAATATTTACTTGTACCTTAAAAGGAGTCGTGCCTCCAGAGTGGCTGTTGGATGCAGATGTGCCGCCGGTGGGCAGCCATTGAAGGATCTGAGAAAAGTTATCCATCATCGCGTTCATTTGTTTTTCGAGGGCCTCCTCGAGCAATATTTTGATAAGGATCTCCTGCTCCCTCATCTTTCTTTTCGTCCCCCATGGGCATCTGTCGAGGTTTACGAGGCTGATCTTGCAAAGGTTCCACCAGATCAAGCCCTAGCTCCTTATACCCTGACCTCATTGGGGACATGCAAAGAAGGATCGAGAAAAATCAGACCCCTCTGATAACATTGATCCAGATTTATGCAAGAAGGCAACAGAATAAACATATAACCATAAATACAGAGATGCAGCAGAAACAAGACTTCATTTCATTAATATCAAAGAACTGAAATTTGCTTATAGACAGAATGGAAATAAAACTAGCTAGGGCGTTGGCAACTATCTCTGAGAAGAGATGTGGCGGCTACAGGCCTCTGAACTGAGTTACAATGAGGCTGAGGGGCCTATTTATTATTTAGAAATGATGGAGAACTCTAAAAATCCAAAAACCTAACCCTAGGAGATGGAGCGCCAAAACTATGGGCCCCGTTTGGGTAAATTGGTGTTTCAACTTCCCAGGGACGTAACTTTGGCATACAATCTCCGTTTGACGCACATGGTACATCATTACAAACATCTATCCGAGGAATACAAATTTAACTTGGAATATCCATTCCGAAACAGAATGATATTCGTTGGATGGCTTGATGCCCAAAAAACATCATTTAGGGCCTCAAAACGGCTCCGGAAGTTCAAGACCCGAAAAACTGCTAAAAATAGTAAGTTGTGCCGAAACTGAAAACTTGAAAGAGGCAATGGTGGGACCCCAAGTGGAATAGGTGGGTGGCCACCAATATCCACCTGGATCAGTCCTAGAAGGTTAGATGGGGGCTTCTTGGGAGGGTTTTAGCAGGGCTTGGGATGGAGAGGCTTACCCCGGATGAGGTCATCGCCTTGAGACTTCCCGTAAGTTTTCCAAAGAAGAATTCACCGTGGGAATTGAAAATTGTTGAGGGAATTCATAAATCAGGTGCACATATACATGATAGACTCTGCATTTAAAATCAGCATGCTCGTAGTCCAAAATTCGGGACAAATTCTCATCCTAGTACTCTATTTCCACTTATTCCGGGAGAGGTTGTGATATGTTCATATAACATAGATCTGAGCATAGGAAAAAAATTTCCTATGCCTTCTCATCTCCGAGACTTGGAAAAATTCTCCCATACATCTCCCAAAGGTCCTTTGGAAGGGAGTACAGTCGAACCTAGATAGGGGAAACTAAAATTGTTACTTATCTCAGTTGTAGTAGGCTTCCAAGTGTCTCATGAATAAACAAACACTATTCGTGAAATAGGGTCCACTATCCATGAGTCACTTATGATTGGCTAGATATTTAAAGATAATTGTGCTAAAATATTTTCCCTGAATGCAAAGAACGAATGGGGCTTTCAGATGCTATTTGACCTAGATCCATCTCAAAATATTTGATTCTTTGGGCTAGATACCCATGAATTTACATATTATTGCATGATGTTGCGAGAACTTGCAGGATATCTCAAGGTGGTTATTAGGAATCACTACTCTACTCTCAGATTCTTTGCTACTTTTGGAAGGAAACTACCTCTCATTCATGACTGCCATTGAGCACATAAGCTCATTAGTTTAGGTTGATTTCCTCTTTGTTGGACGAAGATCAAAGAAGGATCGGTGGGAGGATGGTGTGCATCAGTCACAACAAATTTTAAGGAGGGGGTGGATCCCCCTCCTCCAAAATGCCCCTTCATGAGCCCATTCAATCTAGAGATGGCATCAAAGTGTGTCAGCAAAAACAAGAGCGATGGGAGAGGTTGACAGCGTGGGATTCAATGACCCAAAACCCTAATTTCCGTGAGAACCCTAGGAGAGCCTCACAACGAATGATTACTTAATACATTACTGATATATAATTATATATTATATATTATTAATATTAATATAATTAATATTAATATTAATTAATAATATAATAATATAACCATGGTCAATAATCATGGGCACATTATGGCAAAGATTGTATCAATATGAAAATAAACCATGGTCAATGATGTTTATTTTAGGGTTTATATATTTATATTATGGTTTATATACCTTGGTTCTATAATATTAAACCTTTCATTTTAATATTATTACCTTGGGTTTATAATCCCTTATGTTTTTTAGTATCAATTCATTGGGTTTATAATATCAATATCTTAGGTTTATTAATCTAAGGGTTCATATATCTAGGGTATAATATTATTCATGATACTAGGACCAATCCAGTTATGATAGCATCAATTTGCACTACTTTCACCGTAGCCACGGAAGAAAACGTGAGCATAATGAGTAGGGAAATTCTATCCCTACAGAATAGATTATAGGTCTTCGAACAAAAGATAGTTAGATTGGAGCAAGAGAAAAGGGCACTAGAAGAAGAAGTTAAATAGCTTCATTGTAGGAACACCCCTAATAATGAAGTGCCACCCACCATTCAAAGAGAGTTGGTAACTCTGAAAGCCACCATGAGGCAAGTATACGAAGTATTGTTTACAATAAAGCATACAGTTACACCTCTGCTAAGAGATGAGGCAAAAACCAAGAAGAGGAAGGAGCAAATAAAAGAAGCTTCCATAGCCTTGGAAAAGATGCTATAATGGGTAAATAGGTATCCGTAGGCTCCAAATACTTTGCCTAGAAAATATTGGATTCGAAATCCAAGGAGAAGCTATTCAAAGACCTAGAGAAGGTAATGGCCTCTTACGAACATCTGATTAGTAGCATTGACTCAATGGCTGAATTGCACCACATTCCTTCTATAGGCACATTTGGTGAAGAAAAAATGTTGGAACAGGTGGACCAGGACATTCAGGCATTTCTGCAACCTATCAGGCAAGCCGTCGCTTCTCTAGACCTTCCGGCATCATAGGAGAACCTGGTTCAATTCATCGTGACACCAATCGGGATTTATACCAAGCTGGCTTCCCTGTCTAACCAAATCACAATCAAAAGGGAAAATTTGATCCCAAACGCTCTTGAATCCTTGCACTGGTTAAGAGAAGATACTCCTCAGATCTCCCCGGTTGCTGTAGATTATCGAGCATGGCGAAATTTCCTCAAAGAGAAATAGGTAGATGTTCTTGACCTCACAATCACTCAAATTCTCCCATAATCAGGTCGCAGGTCGCAGCCTACAGGAGGAGTTGCAGGTTGCATCAGTAGTGAGGAGTCGCAATTCAAAGCCAAGCATAGGGTCGCAATTCATAGTTTCCCTTCGGGTTGCGATGTATGCCAACAGTCAAGAAGACGAAAATTCAGGGCACCCAAGGGTCAATTTTTTCCTATAAATACTCCCTTTAGTGAGTTGTAAAGGATCTTTTTTTTGGACTCCAAAGGAGATAAGAGAGTTGTAAAGCATCGAATAGGCCTTTATGTGAATGAATACAAGAATTTGTTTTAAATCCACTTTTTGGATCTGATGACAATTAATGTGTTAACACTACGAATATTTTCTCTTATATGTCTGATATCTTATGATTAACTAATCTGCATTTTCTGCTTATATCATTTATGCGTCTCAGATCATTAAATGTGTTAATGATGGTAGTTTGTTTACTTAGGAGATGTTAGCAACTTCATTACTAACATCTATCTCATCTGTGAAACTGTTTAAGGAAGTGAAGGGTGTTCTTACCATGTAGAACTATTTCTTCTGTGGTTCGAACAAGTTTTTTTTACATGCATGACCCTAGTGATGTGCTACTAACAAAATTTCCTTCGGCTACGTGTTTTAACTCATCTTGCTATTTGTAGTGTTTTATGCTCATTGAGAATCATCAATAATTTGTCTTGTATCATCCGATAATTTTGTGTTCATAGTTCTGTAGGGCTCATTTGTGTCTGAGAAAAGGAGTATTCAGTAGTAGCCGGACCTGTTAGCCCCCTATGAAATTTTTGACAAACAATTAGGGGGCTAATTTGTTGCTGAGTCTTCAAGGAATGCATTTCCCCTGAAAATATAGCCCCCTTGAAGCCCCTTTGTGCCCTTCATCCTTTGATGGTTTCCCTTCTGCTGAGTCCCCTTTCAAAACCCTCTCTATTGGTGAAGAAATGCCCAAAGGCCCCTTTTTTCCTCTTATTTATACTCCCTATCTTCCCCTTCTATTTCCATTTTTACCCATCAAATCCCCCCAATTCCCCTTTAAATTCCTCCCATACCCCTTGTTTTCTCTTCTTTCCCCTCTATTTCTCTATCGTTCCCCTCCTTCACCGTTAAAATCCATTAAAAAGGGGGCCAAAATCCATATCTCGACCTTATTATAAGGCCCGACCCCTTTCCCGCTAGCTCCTTAACCACTTCCCCACATGTGACCCCGCGTCGGGACCAAGCGCCTAAGTCCCAGGCGCTAATCGCAATCGGAAGTCGGGCGGGTGAGAAATCCCTTTGTAACGTTGAAAATCCCCGATGCGATCCATTTATAATGTTAAGTCCCGCGACAGGTTATTCACCGTCGATCTGTTGTTTTGATCCGACGGCGGAGCGCCAATCGCAAACCCATTCCCGATCGCAATCGGAGCTTGTTAAGTCCGCCCCCCCGATTGAAACCTTCTGATTAAATCTCCACCGTCCATTCTCCCCGCGATCCGACGGTCCCGCGTTAATCGCACTGCCCCTCCGATGGTTTTCCCCACCGTCGATCTGGACCCGAGATCGACGGCCAACGCTTAATCGCAAGCCTTATGCTCCTCCTCCGATTGCGTGACCCGATTACATCTCCACCATTGATCTCCCCGCGATCCAATGGCTATCGCTCAATCGCAATCTCCCCTCCGATCGCAATCGCAAGTCCTTCTGTTCGCCTCCCGATTGCATCGCAGCCGTCCATTCCGTCGGATCCAATGGCTATCGCACAATCGCATCTTCGCCCGTGACCCTTATTTCTCCCTGCCGATTGAATCTCCGCCGTCCCTTTCCTCCCTGATCAACGGTCAGCGCTCAATCGCTGGTTCCCTTCCCTACGCCTCCGATCCAATCCTGATCGTCCATCCTTCCCGTGATCCGACGGTCAGCGCTCAATCGCAAACCACTTTGTGTGACCCCCGATTGCGATTGAGCGATTAAATCGCAGCCGTCCATCGTCCCGCAGATCAACGGTTATCACTCAATCGCATTGGGCCTCCCGATCGCGATCGCATTTCTTCTGGTTTCCCTTCCGATTTAATCCTGGCCGTTGATCCGTTCAGATCCAATGGCCCAGATCTCGTCGCCCCCCGCCTGCTCTCCCCCTCCGATTAAATCTCCGCTGTCCGTTCCTTCCCGCGATCAGCGATCCTGGTTCAATCGCATCTCCAAGTTCAATCGCAATCGGAACTTTTGTGTCGTGCGCTCCGATCGCGATGGTGCGATTGCATCGTGGTCGTCCGTTCCTCCAAGATCTGACGGTTCTCGCTTGTTCGCCCTCCGCCACGTTGGGTCCCACTCTTACATGCGTTTCCGTTATATTTCATGTGTTTTGCATGTTACGCCCATTTTATGTATTGTCCCGCCGCTCGATCTACACCGTTGATCTTTGTCCCCAGACCTAAATCTAACGGTCTGCGCTGCATATTATCCCCGAACCCTATTAATCATAAGATCTCACCGTTTCATTGCATTTTGTTAGCATTATAGTAAAGTCACCATTTATCCACCACATGGCATCCTTTCCATTGTTTCTCTGCTGTTCCGCCACCATTCCTCCGCCTCCATAGCATTTCTCCACCACTGCCCGGGCCCTGTGATAAGTTTATTTCATCATGCAGGTAGTGCAGAGAGGCCATTTCAGCCGGCCAGCGAAGCAACAAAAGCAGGATTTGAGAAGGATTCGAGCCTGTAATTGAAGATTAATGTTTTAATCCTACAGTCAAAGGATTAAGGCACTGTTTGAAGACCAATGAACGCACCAGCAAGTCATGATTGCGCCACCTAAAAGCAGAGCGCGTTTACTCCAGAAAGTACACCTCCCTACAGCGCCTTCTTGCCTTCTCGAGCCCTGAGATAATTAAATACACTGACTGAAGCCCATTTCAGACAGTCTGGTAGCATTAAAGAAGCATGGAGGGCCATGCAGACTTCCATCTAGTTCGTTAATTTCAACATGGCAGAACAGCAGATCGCAGACCCCAAGCGTAGACAAAGATAATATCAGGGTCTCCGTCAGCAAAGTGTTTTTCGTCCAGGACAAGGCATCCATACTGTTTTTATTATGCAGAATGCCCTCGAAGGATTTTTCCATCAAACTACAGCTCAAAGACAACTCAGGCATTTATGAGACAGACCCTCCTAGTAGTTATCCTGTCCCCGAATTCAAATCACCTGAAGTACTACGAGCCCAAAATGTCAAGATCAAATCTGAGGCAGATCGTTCTCTCACTAAAAAGGAGAGCGAAATAAATATGCAGCATTCTCAAGCAGGATGGGCCTCGGCCCTGCATTCATTATTATGCTTAAATGTAACATTCAATGGACACCTACCTCCGGAGTCGATCTGAGGATCATCTTTTGTTATAAAAGCACAGCAAGAACACTGTAAGGGGGTTGGTTGTTGTTGGTTTTATCAGCGAACTGCAAGCATTTTGTCCCGAGCCAAGTTTCCTGTGTAACAGTTGTATGATAGGCTGAGAAATATGATGTATTCAGGCTGAATGTAAAAGCTTTGGGCAGTGATGTACCTGATTGGTGTAGTGTTTAATATGATAAGCGGTTTTCATTGGATCCTGATCTACAGTAGTTGGTGATGTTCTTCTTATCTCTGTGTTTATTTCCATTCCATTTCATTTCATGTTCTTCTGACTGACATCTGAATGCATGATATAAGATTTACCCTTGTTAGGTACCTTATATCCCAGCTCTCTCAGTCTTGAATGTTTTCTGCTCATATGTGTGTCTGAATATTGTTTTAATTGACTAAACCAGTGTAGTGGATGATTATTGCCTACTCTCTGATGTGCAAGTTGGTAAAGTCAGTATTCAGATGTTTTTGTTAATATTTAACTGAAAGAGGTTAGGAACATTGAGAGGTGTAAAGCCTGTCGCTGCCTCTTCATAACCTTCCCTTCCATATAAACCTTTTCAAGATCCCTCGTGTTGCCTATGGTTTTGTCCAAGCAGGCCTGGAGTTAAATGACCTCTGGCCTGATCTATAGACAGAATCGGATGGTTTCCTATCTTTCATTCTCATCACTTAGTGTTCCATCCCACCAATCAGTCTATGAGATCCAAATGCTCTAGATGACTAGCCCAATTGAAGCTTACACATTGAACATAAGTAAATCCTTTCTTGACTCCATTGCCCAATGGCCTTGATGTTCCCTGAGTTATCCACCTTTGCCTAGCTTCCTTCTTTACCCATCCTTGTCTTATGATGAAACCTTCCTTCCTGATTCTCAACAACCAAACTCAAACAATAAAATAACCAATCTTGAGCCTATAACTAGCCTAAAACCATAATTTAGAACTTCAAAGACATATATATCCTTTGATAATCATAGAGAGATCCCTCTCTGGACCTAGGAGGGCTACATCCTAAGGTCTGAAAGTCGTTCTATGTTGTCTCACCTTGGTTCCCTCTGGCTAACCCTGCCAAAACATGGGAACCCCATTATGTGCAATGATTATATTGAAAATTCCGTAACCTTTCACGATCTCCATATTATCCTCTTGCATTCATTCTCAAACAATTCCATCATTAAACCCCCGATTTTCACTCATGTTCCAATATTCCACCGGTGACAATGAAACGTATTTGATTTGACCACGGACTCTTACAGCCGCATAAACCCATAGCCGTTGTTTAAACGTGCTCATATTTATTGTGCAGCCACCAAAGTTCAAAACACTGCCAGATGTGTTATACTCTGTTAACCTCACAGCCGTATCTCTGTTGTGCTCACGAAAACCCCTCTCTGTTTTGTTCACTCCATTTCGTTCTCTATTACGCTATAGACTGTATACCTACTCTCTGAAATTTACCCACAGTCATTGTGTTCATCTTTGTGCATTCAGCCGTTCTATTTCCATTGAACCCTCACGCAGGCAAATCTTTGAAGAGCAGAAAAAAAAAAAAATGGGTAAATTTCTAAGAGCAGAACCGGAAGGACCTAAGTTTATGGAGGGATATCCACAAGTAAGGGATATATTGAAGAAAGCAAAGTGGCTGCGGTTTATCCAGAAATTCAGAGGTTATCATAAAGAAGTGACAAAGGCATTCGCAAGGTCGTTTAATGGCTTGGAAGTAGAAGTTGGAGACCTTAAGTTTGCAGTCAATGAAGCATCTATAGCAACAACCACGGAACTTCTTCAGGAGGGTGAGCGTTGGTTTAAGAATAAAAGCATCAATGATGAAGCATGGAGAACAATCTTACGAAACCAAGGTATGGACATAACTGTTTTTAAAAGAGGAATTCCTATTCATGCATTGAAAGAGGAATGGGCTACTTTGCTGCTAGTTGTTCAGAAATTCATTACCTGTGAAGGCCGTTTTGGGTCCATGTATATGTACCACACCAGATTGCTGATGAATTTTCTAGATAATCAAACTCTCAATCTCCCATATTTTCTATTAAATAGTTTGAAGAAAATGTCTGTGACTGTTCAGAAGCATTTAGGAGATGTAGAACCACATCTATATCACCACGGTTTTGTAAAAATTTTGATTGAAAAAGAGTTAAAGGAGAAGAAAGACACATGGGAACAATTTTTGATTAGAAATTTCTTTGAGGAACCTCAGGAAATTCCTGAAGGTAGCACAACAAGAAGGAGTAGGAGAAAAAGAATAAATGATGAAACTCAAATTACTCCTACTCAAGAAATTCCTGAAGGTAGCACAACAAGAAGAAGTAGGAGAAAAAGAACAATTGATGAAATTCAAAATACTCCTACTACTACAATTGAAAGAATTGATAGGGAAGAGAGACTGTCAAAGAGGAAGAAGAAAGAAATCAAGGGTAAGAAGCCAATAACACCAAAAGAAAGAAAAACTATTGAGGCTATACATAAAACCCCTTCCTCTTCTGAAGAAGATCATCAAGTGTTATCTGAAAGATTAGTTTATCTTCAAAAATAGTCATCCATAGCCAAGAAGACAGAGAAAGGAAAACAAAAACAAAAGGATAGTGTACCACAGCGTGTGAGAAGAAGCAGCAGACTTAAGGGGAAATTGAGGAAAACGCAAATTAAGGGTCCTCATTTCATTGATTTGGGAGAGGAGACATCCCATCACTCCTTAACCTAATTACAGTCCATCTCGCCTTACTAATGACATTTAACTCTTACTTACAAACTGCAAAAAGAAACCTGCAGCTACATTAATTCACCTCATTCATAGAAGAATAAACATATGATGAAACTAGAAAAATGCATCAACATCAACAGGTGCAAGAAACTTGATCTTCTTTCATCAATTTTAAGATAATTCAGTACAAAATCTATGGTCATCTAGAGTTCCAAAACTTGGAACACTCCTCTTTCTTTTTCCTTACTTTAAATACAATGCAAAGCAGTTGTAACTGCTGAAAACTACTTGTAATTGTTCTAACTTCCTAAAACTGCATAAACTACCTATTACATGTTAATTTAACAACTTCATTACAATATGGATCCTTTTTAAAAAGATAACTAAAACTAAAGCTTCAATCTATCGACTAAATTTGAATTTGACTGGCTACCACTGTATTCTCCGGATTTGCTGACGTGTCCTTTTGTGATGCTGAGGTGTCACTAGGTGGATCATTCATCCATGCTCTACACTTATTCCATATCTTGATGCCAGTTTTGGGAGAATTGATCAATTTATGATATTCTAGCCAGAAGTTTGTGACTTGCTAAAAGTAGGTCATTCTGTGAACAAGTTTTTTACCATCCAAAGCAATTGAAAATGCCTCTGCAATAAATCAATAATTTTGGCTCCTTTCAAGATAGCGTTCTTCTAATGGGTATTATCAATTTTACTCTTCGCTAGCACTAATAATGGCTCATAATAATCCCATGATAAAATACTACCTTTGAGATCCCAGCATGAAGGCAATCCTACTCTGGCCCTTTTGTCGAATATGTTATCAAACCTGGTTACGACTTGTTTAATCTCTGCCAACTTCTTCTTTGATGACTTCGTGCAACAATTTTTTACTATTAACTTATTAATCTCTAGGACACGTAATGTCATGTCTTTAATTTCATTTTCTTCCAACTCTTGATTTATTTTAGAATTGATGAAATCAATGAACTTCTTTACCCATAAGGCTTCATTAAGAGTCTTCTGTTTATTTGCCATGACCTTTTCATCTAAGTATCTGATAATATTCTTTTCCTCTGACACCATTATCAGGGACTCCCAAGTTGTTCTCATAGCTTCAATGATCTCATTCCATATAATGTCTTTTTCTTGGTTCAGAGTTATATTTCCTTTCAATTTTTCCTTTTAAACTCTTAATCTCATTATTTGTTGTGACAATATGATCTGTATTTATTAACTTCTGCTTCTTGAGACTGCATTATCTTAGTCATTGTCTCCAAGTCGCTCTGAGCCTTCTTGAGATCCTTTTCTTCCATTTTCAACTCTGTACTCAACTAAGATAACCTTGCTACTAGGTCATCAGTTCTGGATGGCATGACAATAGTACAAGAAGGAGAATCAATTTGAGTTTGCAAGTTAAGGACATACTCCTTTAACATAGAGACCTCCTCCTCTTTTTGTAACAACTATTGTAAAATATTTTCTTTCTCATTCATAACCTCTGCTACCTCTGCTTCCATTGAGTGTTCTTCAGTGGGAAACTTTAATTTCTTCTTCAACACATTTATCTCTGACTCAGCACTCTGTAGCAATATTTGTACAACTGACTTATCATTAGGATTCACACCAATCTTTTCAATAATATTTTTCAATTCTTCATTCTAAGTTGACATATCTCTAGAATTGGCCTTTTCCAATTTCAATTGTTTGATCAATTTTGCTAGCATTTGTTATGCCTTTTGAGTAGCTGCGCTGGACTTGGTTAAATCACTAACAATAAATTTCCCTGTCTGCATATGTAAATTAACTTTATCAGGTAAAGGAATTTTCTTCACATCAACAGCCAAATTTACAGTTTTAAAACTACTTGATGACCCTACTGTCATTTCAGATGGGTGAGAAAAGTCAATTTTAAACTGATATTTTTCTAAGTCCATGGAAGTAAATAATCTAGTCTGGTCTGAAGTAATCTGATATTCTTCTTGTGCTTCCATACTAGCTTTCATCTTTTGATTCCTCTCTGCAATCTGAGCAAAAACCTGCTTGATCAAAGGGATTTGATCTTGCACATCTCGATGTCTTGTAGGTGAAGCTGGTACATGTTCATCTCCTAACTGAAGCATGAAACTAGGCTTAGTGCTTGATATTTCCTCAATCAGTCTTGCCCTCTTCTCGCCTCTTTGTTCCTCATCTTCAGAATCAACAGCTGCTTTTTTACTTCTTTTGCCCAATTTCTCTAAGATGACAGAGGTCTGTGTGCTAGAACTAATAGAATCTGCAAAACTTTTGTTAGCCAATTTTTCAAGTTTAGGCTTATTTTCATGAATGAAAGAAGAGTAGCCATTTTCAACCATTCTGTTAGAAATCACGATGTGGGGGTCATGGGCCCATTTATCACCTAACAATAAGTGCATATCTTCCAACATCTTGCTATCTTCATTAAATTCTTACCTCATATTTACTACAAATGGACCCACAGACATAAGCAATTTAAATAAATGACCCTTCTTCAAAAAAAATGAACTTGATCTACGTTTAGAATTTGTCTAAGAAATTCTAATGAAAACAACCTCATAGGGACAAAAGTTGGCAATCTATAAGGTTCTATTCCTGCACAATATAATCTAATCTCTGAATAATATTGATATACAAACCAATCCCCAAATTTACAAGCATTACTTAACTGAAGACACTCCTGAGCTTTGGGCAAGAAACAAGGAGGAGGAACACCATTTAAAACCTTATAAGAAACTAGTATAAAAGAGGTAGAAAAATAAAATATCGCTCCCTCATCTGGTTCATTTATTACTATATCAATCCAGAAAATAACCGATTGCATTTTCTTATTTTCATCCCTTATATTCAATCTCAAATGTAAAAATTCCTCTACATTTTGATACAAAAATAGATAAGTGATAAGTAAGGGGAACTTGAAGGACCCAGTGATGGATAAACTCATGAGCTAAGTATTAATAGCCTCTTTCCAGTAAGAGGAAATATCCAACACTACTTTAGACTGCATCCATTGACCTATCAACTTGAGTGGAATCTTCTTTTCCAAGAATATTTGACATAAGTTGTAACACTGGCCTAACCTTTGCATCGAAATTATCCAATCGGAATTCTTTATCATCTGTTGCAAATTGCTCCAAATTCGACTTCAAGAAGGAGATGAACTGGTTAAGCTCTTGTCCTGCAAGATGATCATAGAATGCTACCAGTGACTCATCAATGAATTGAACATAAGACTCAAAGTCAAGATAACACAGGGCTTGGTGAATTAACTGGGATGAAACCTGAAGAACTTTTTCACCTAAGAAATTCATTACAAAGAATTTACTGTGATACAACACAGACACTAACCAACGTACAATTTTTGGAAAAGATATGTTTTGGGGATGCATGTAGAGAGAACACTAGAATTAGCCATAGTTGAATAGATGGGGGAATTTTTCTCATTCAAGATAACTTGCTGGTAAAAGGGAAAATGTTTAATGGTGCAGATGGTGTCCTAAATATATTACTCAGTATCCATGAGAGGGATGTGGCTTGAAGAGACGGACAAGGAAGATTGCTTAGCCATGGAATGATGCAGGGTGGCTAACAATGGTATGTGGAAATAAGAAAATGGAATGACCAGAATGACTTCATGGATGACTAGGAATAAGAGACTGATAGGAGAAACAAAGACTTGAATCCTTTAAATAAGTGGAATGGAGTTCAAACATTAATGTTGAATTAATGCTTAAACAGACAAATAATGGTACATATGACAATGACAGGTGACTTTCTGCCAACTAGATGCATACGTCATTGCGGGATCGCTCAAGGGTATGGAGCTTTTGGCGGAGTGCTACCCCCGTAGTGAACGGGTACCGTCAATTCTTGATCTGCCATTAGTCAACGGGGTCAACTGTAGAGGCACCTCTCTGACTAACCTGCGGGTTGTTTATGCCCGTGGGTTCCCACTTATCTTTATAAAATGGAACCTGCTTTAATCTGGCTTGCCAACTCGCACGAGTATTATTTGGAACTCTCGGTCCCACCTTCACATGCTTTGAAAACATATTAATTGATCAATATGAGAATTACAAAATGACTTTCACACATATGAAGGATTTTCATTTCATCATATATGATTTTTTTGTATTTTGAAAATTAAAATAAACGAAAATGCAAATGAGCCACAACATGGAAACTGAAGTTCCAATCAGTGAGACCATACATCCAGAACCTGACATTGTTCAACTAGAAGTTGATCCATATCCCATCGTTCTTTTACCAGAACATCTAGATCCTGAAGTCGAACAACAAGAAAGCTTTCCTGTATCGGTCGCTCCTCAGTCATCCGTATCCATTGATTCTTCCCTTTTACCGCGCATTCAACCACCTGAAATATATCTTGGGTCTCACAGTGAAATTCTTCCACCTAGTTTTATTTTGATTGAGGAAGAACCTCCATAAAAAGAAATACCCTCAAATCCAACTCATTTTGAGTCGAGACTTTATCTTTACAAGTCTTTTCCTTGATTAACTTAACATGCTTCTTTTGGTCCTTCTCACTCTCAAGTTCCCGTAGATC
>JAXQQM020081536.1:0-187943 GCA_034641835.2 Pinus albicaulis | reverse complement strand
TTGTAGGCACCCTTTGTTGGGAAAAATACTGAGAGGAGGGGGTGAATCAATATTTACTGCATATTCAAAACTTTTACTTTTTCTTGCTTCTAAAACCCATACGCTACTTTCCTGATACAGACTCGCGTATATACGCGGATATCCTTTATGAAACTCGCGTATACACAGAGATCTAATTATGTCATTAATTATTCACTTATATCATTCCCTCATTCATTCATCAGATATTTAATAAACAGTAAACATGTGTAGTAAGAACAGAATAAACCATCACACAAAGCATCACACATGAACACCAGGATTTTTAGGTGGAAACCCAAGTCGGGAGAAAGCCACCGCTGCCGTTGCTCAGCCTTCAATATTTTATTATAGAGAAAACATCCTATATGTCATAGGCTGTGCACTTACCAAGATGGGAAAATTCCACTACATGCTGCTGTCAAATTTCTCCTGGAAGGGAGCTCCAACCCCATGACTCGTTTACCAGCCTCTCCTGGAAGGGAGCTACGACCCCCTGATCTCGTTTACCAGCCTCTCCTGGAAGGGAGCTACAACCCCCTGACTGAAGGCTACAACCCTCAGCACCTCTATGGACCACTTTTCATCAATTTTCACACTGGATCCAAAGCTTCCTTTAGGACACCACTTGCAGGCCACGTTTCATCATATTTTCAGACTGGACCCACTCCATACATTTAAGCTCAATCATACATCAAACTGAAACTTATTAATTCAGACAACCCAGAACTGTAGAATACATCATTCACAGATAGCAGTAACACAGCAGAACAGATCAGACATTTCATACCCCTTGCTTCAGCAAACCCTAGTTTGAATACGCGCTTTCCTTTCACTGATACCGCGTATATACGCGCTTCCAATCACATCAACCCGCTATGATAACAAGACATATGCAGCCACTTCATCACAAGATACGCGTTTTCTTCTTTCGGGTCAAGCCGCCAGATATACGCTGGGCCTTCCGGCTAAAATAGCGTATGTTTCTTCAGACATTTAGATCAATGCAATTCTTCAGAACAGATACATCATACAGATTTTACCCTTTACTTCAGACAGATGTTCGCCTTATCTCAGATCTAATCATTCCATAAACAGATCTAGCAAATACAAGTACATTTCAGATCTAGATACCCTTCTTCATCATTGGTGCATCATGCATTCAGATCTATCATTCAACCGTAACCCTTTCCATTCAGATATCCTTCAGAGAGAAGTATTCATTCAAGCTCAGACATCTTGCACCCACACTCATGATTTGCACAATGAATTTCTTCTCTTTATATAGGTTTACCCTTTTTCAATACCATGAGCCAAAACCACATTACATCCGATGGTATTCCTGGACAGGGTCATTTAGATGAATCATTACCCAATACAATGGGTCAATACCATGGTGGTTACCCCTGGTTTTGCACTTTATGAGCGCTTTTGCCCATACGCGACTTGAAACGTTCTTTCCCGCGTGCATACGCGACTTCCCCTAGACAAATCCACATATGAGACATACTCTTTTCATCATAGATCTAGCACATATTGAATTCCTTTCTTCATTGCCTTCTGTACTCTCTGTAGATGCATCAGATTTACATCTTTAAACAGGTTCATTAAGACATATTCTATGAAGCACAACTTCATCAAGTAAGTTGTCATCATTTTCATCAAGTGGGTTGCCATTCAAGGACAACACTCAGCATCATATTGCTAACAAACATTATTTCATATCATATTTACATCATTTACCAAGTCCATCAGGTCAAGAATAACTTCATCAGGTGGTTTTCCATCAAGGACAACACATGTCCACAATCTCATGTATTCATCTTCATTCTAGTGGGTTGCCATCACGACAACACTCGCAGATCATATCGCTAACACCTCAGCTGCATCGCGCTTGATATGTAGGGGCTGCCAAATTTCCATGTTCTTATCTTATCAGCTTCCTGATCATAAAGCAAGACCATGTCTCCTTCTGATCATTTCGTCTATTATGCGCTTCATTGGCCAATGTGGCTTCATGACACGTTTCATCTAGATGGATGAGATCTAAAATACATGTCTCTTCTTCAGAAGTGTCAGGTAGCAGGTTAATTGCAAGTTTCAACGATGGTATTTCACATTGTATTGGTAAGATAGCTTCCCTACCATAAACCAGCTGAAATGGAGTGAATTCGATCGCATTTCTCACCGAGGTTTGATATGCCCACAAAGCCGAGTACAAGATCAAATGGAAGTTTTGTTTATGAACCCCAATCATGCATTGAAGCATACACTTAAGAATCTTGTTGATAGCTTCAACTTATCCATTAGCTTGCAGATAATAAGGGGTAGAACTATCATGTCACAGTCCTAACTTGGCAGTCAACTGATCCATCATGTGATTGCAAAAATGTTTTCCATGATCCGTGACTATGGCTTGCAGTACACCAAACTGTGAAACCACATGGTTAAAAAAGAACAATACAAATTTTTGTCCCGTGTTATTGAATGTAGGCATCGCCTCGGCCCACTTGGTAAAATAGTTAATGTCTATAATAATATACCCATGCCCCCTGGCTTAGTGGGGGTTACATGTTATGAAGTCAATGCCCCATTTTGTAAATGGTCCAACAACGATGAAAATATGCATTGGTGCTGGCGGAAAGTGGGTTTTTACGATCAAATATCTGGTAATCATGAAAAATTCTAATCGCGATAATGTAGTCGTGAAATATGGTAGGCTAGAAGTAACCAGCATAGAGAATATTTTTCACGGTAGCATAGTCAAACAAATGTCTACCGCATGTACCAGAATGGAAATCATTTAGAACTTTTTTGGCCTCCTCATGCATTAGGCACCTACGTAAAATCGTATCGACACCACAATGATAAAGTGTATTACCGACGATCAAATAATCTTTGGCTTGGTATCGAATACATCATTGTTGCGAGTGAGAAGTATTAGGCCAAAAATTTTGGGTCTGGAGATAGATGATGAAATCTCCATACCACGGGTTAGATGACTCGATCAGAAACAAAGACTCATCCGGAATTGATGGTTCCATAGTAGGATCATTACTACTTGAAGGAAGGTCACAAATAAGCTCAGAAAACACCAAAGACTTCTTTGACTTGGATTTGATGAATTCCAAATCAAAATCTTGCAAAATGAAGATCCATTTTGAATATTCCCCCCCCCAGCAATTGACGTGACAAAATGTATGTCATAGGGTTGCAATCCAAAATGACAATGGTCTTTAGGAACATGATATAATGGAGAAATCTTTGTACATCTTGAATGAATGCCAAAGCAAGCTTCTCAATGTATGTGTACTTAAATTCCATATCATTAATATTACGACTCATATAATATATAGGATGTTCAATCCCATATTATTCTTGGACTAAAACCATAGTGATGGTTGTATCTGTAGCAGAGAGATATAGGAAATAGTCACTCTGATAATTTGGGGGATAGATTAATGATGCTCGGATCAGGGAATCTTTAATAACACCAAAGGAATATTGTGCAACCTCATCCCAATGGAAGGGTACCCCCTTTTTCAAGGGTCGAGTAAATCCTTTAGCCATTTAGGCGTAGTTAGGAATGAACCTCCTTAGAAAGTTAGCCCTCCCTTGAAGTCTCTGTAGCAGAAGCAGATTGGAAGAAGCAGGAAAATCAAGAAAGCATGGACCTTCAAGGGATCAAGCCAAATTCCATATTTTGACATGACGAATCCAAGAAAATGAACATAACCAACACCAAACACACATTTGTGTGGATTGAGGCGTATTTTATAGTGACGACATCATATAAATATTGCTCTCAGATGTAGCAGCTGGTTAGCATGTTTCCGTGAATGTGCAGGTAATTCATACAGATACAGTTGAAATATGTGCTTGATGTCATGAAAATCATAATCCATTTCCATCTAGAATGCAGCCCCCATGTTCTTTAAAACAAAAAGGATCTTGCGATAAGAAAATGTGCCCCAGGGATAGATAAAAGTCATTTTATATTGGTCCTTTGGGTGAATATTAATCTAATTGTAACCGGAGAATACATCAATGAAAGAAAATATTTCACATTTGGCACATTCATCAATAATTTGGTCGATAAAGGGAGTTGGATAGTTTTCTTTCGGACAAGCATGATTAACATACCGATAGTTGACACACACTCTGATTTTTCCATGTTTCTTCATGACAGAAATAATGTTAGATACCCAATCGGTAAGTGGAACAGGGTAAATGAATCCAACACGCAAAAGTTTTTCAACCTCTGCTTTAATGGCAACAACTTTATTAGGGTGAACATGAAGAAGGCACTATCGCATTGGCTTAACATCAGGATACATTTTAATCTCATGTTCAAAAATGCTGGAGTCGATACTTGGCATCTCCTCATATGACCAGGCGAATACATCTCGGAATTCATGAAAAAGAGTGCAGAGAGTGTCAAGTTCAGATGGAGAACAAGATGCACTGACATGAATGTTTTCTATAATATCAATTTTGGTCGAAATATCGATAGAAATCATTTCTTCAATATTTGATGGGTTTTGCTCAGAATCAACGTCATGGATAGGAATAAAACTCGTCAAGAAATCAACGACCGTAGGGTGATATAGTTCAGATGGATTATCTTCATTGTAATCTGGAAGATGGGATCGTTGATGTGATGATTCCAATGGTTCTTCTTCTGGCATCATGGATTCCATTATGCTCTCATTAGTCAAGAATACGTGTGACAATGGATCAGAAGAAGTACCAAAATCTGAAGAACGATCAACCCAAACAATCGGAGAAAATGGATTTGGATTGGCCACATAAGCCAAGAAAATTAATTGGTATGCTAGCTCAATTGGACTTAGTGGCACGATGTCGCCCAACCTAACTACTTCAAAATCATTGGGTATCTTCCTTAAGTTAGATGAAGTGGAAGATATCATGTTGCAGGTCTCTATATGTACGATTTCCGTTGTTGTCGCAGACAATGGTAACAAAAAGGTGCCCATTAGGGAAGGATCCTTAAAGAGTCCTACACCAATGTTCTGAAGAGAAGGTGGGGGTCCATGAACAAAAGTAACGCTTCCAATTTCCTCGGAACCAGAGGCGAAGAACGAGAGTTGATCGATGGCTGTGATAATTCCTTTATGGGGGAAGATGATCACACGAAAGTAGGTAGATACTACCACAACCATAGCGTAAACCCATGATCTTCCAAGTAATATATTGTAGTCGAGGGGTCCATCAACAACCTCAAATTCAACAGTAACTGATTTTCCCCCTAGTTCTACTTGTAGGTTACTAATAATTCCACAAGACTTATATGTATGACCATCAAAAGCTTTCAACGTCATAGGTGATTGTGACAAAGTATGCGAGCCAAGTGACTTCCAACATCTCATTGACATGATACAAGTATATGCGCCTTCATCAATGATAATTTGATGAATGAGGTGATTTAGGACATGTACTTGAATCAAGAATGCTAACTGTGCTAGTAATTGTGGCACATAGCATGCGTGATTAAAGACTACAATATTTGAATCCATTGGATCAATTCCACCGATCACAGACAACAAATCCTGCTTATAGGAGGGACAATTCTGAAGAACCTCAAGCATTGACATAGAAAAAGGTGACTGAGAGAGGTCTTATACTACATTATAATTTTGATTTGCACGAGCTCCAGGGTTGAATGTTGATTTGTGAACTACTCCCTTCGGCAGCTTTATTGTTAACTATGGAAGGATAGGCGATTGAGCCGAATCAGATGAGGTCGAAGTCGAATTGTTAGGTTGATCCGTAGCCTGACCATTCGATGATGACAATGAAATACTGTAATATTTACTTCGAGTCAACACCAAAACATCAGTTTTGGGCTTCGTGGCAGATAACATAAGCACTTGCGAAATAGAAGCAGGATCCGTAGCAACCATATGTGTTTCCGGGTTCGGAAAATGATTTGTCAACATTGCAGATGCGACAAAAGTATTAAGAAGCTTTAGGACTTCCAAGAAGTGAGGAAAATCCCGCATAAAATGCTCCTCATTAAATATAAATCAAGGGTAACGAGGTTTTCAAAAAGAACCAGATGAATAAGATGATTTTTCCTGCGGGGGTGAATTTGATTTCTTCTTATCTTTCCCCTTCTTCCTATTTATTGGTTTCTTATCACTTTTTTATTTGTCAAGTGGCACAACATGGTTTTTAGAAGAAGATGTAGGATCAGATGTTATAGGGTTTTGATTTGAAACAACAAGTGTAGGACCAGATAGTCGACTTGCTGCCAGGGTGCTAGCATAACCAATCACACCATCTTCGGCATGAATGTCCTGACCAGATGGAGTAGGAGGAACCATAAAATTTGGTCGCGATGCATTTGGAATATTTTCATAGAGCATGCCAGACTGAGTGTAAATCAGATCCAGATACTAGGCATTAGTAATGACTTTCTCTTCAGCGACAACACTGCCTTTGACCACATCCTCAGTGATAAATGACAACAAGGACTTAATAAACCATTCAGCTAAAAGATGATCAAGAAAAAATGTTTTAACCATTCGACGACGATGATGGCACTCATGTATATGATCTGATATATGAGTAGGAGTGGTATAATTAAAGTTGGTCAAAAGTTTTGTTCTAGTTTCATATCTGATGGGTAACTGGTAGTGGGTTAAAAAAGTAGTGGCTAAAGCTGTAAAGTTATCAAACGAAGCTCATTGTAATTCAATGTACCACTTCGAAGCCAGACCAGTAAGCATTCGCTGGAAAAGACACAATCTAACAGAATCATCATTTAAGGAGTTTGATGAACACCATAAATGATAAGTCATGACATGTGTAGAGGGGTCTTCTCCAGAATTTCCATTCAATTTGGGTGTATTTTTTAACTCTATACAAAAATTATCTGCAAACGAATCTTAAAAACATAAAATAAAAAATAGCGAGAGAATAAAACATAAAACATATATACATAGAAATTTTCCCCTGGATCCAAAATCGGGACTACCAGCTTGATTTTTCATTATGTTCCTTTTAGTGTTACAACACATATATATACATGTCGAAGCATTCATAAACCCCAATCAATTAACCCTGGAGTAGAACATAATTGTACTTCCCTTGACCAGATCTACAAAATACCAGGGGTTGAAAACCATCATGCCCCAAAACCATGTGCCAACCCATGTACAAAACCATGGGCGGGTCCGCCCACCAAAAAATAGGGTCCAAATTTTTTTCCCTAGGGTGCTGCCTTGGACCCCACACAGTGGGCTACACGCCCCGTGCAAACCCCCGAATTAGGGGGGCTATCGCCCCCCTGTGACCTCCCTACACATGTGACTAATCGTGAAAAGAATATAACACATACCCAACATTCTCCCACTTGTTGTTCTCTTTCCACAGGGGGCAACACGAGAGCTTATTCATTATTCTATCCCTACAACACTCATTGTTTCTCTACACTAAGAGAACTTTTGAGTGCTCACAGACTTCATCAATGCATCTGCAACATTCTTCAAATTGTCTACCTTTACCAGCAACACCCTTTTATCCTCAACCATATATCTCACAAAGTGATATTGAAAATCAATGCACTTTGTCTTTGAATGATAAGCAGGGTTCTTAGCCAAGAAAATTTCACTTTGGATATCACAATCCATCCTTATAACTCACTGCACCAACCCCATACTTGAACACAATCTCTACAACCAAACTGCTTCCTTGCTTGCATGATTTTCTACCATGTATTCTACCTCTGCAGTTGAAAGAGCCACTATAGACTGTATTTTACTCATCCATCTGATTGCACATCCAAATAGGCTAAACACATACCCACTTGTAGATCTTCTTTGTTACAGATCTCGAGCCTAGTCTACATCAACAAAACCATGGATGTCCAAAACTCTATCCAGATGGAAAAGGTATGAATTTGCCATTTATTTCTTTATATTTTTCTTTAATCATAACTCCTTTATATTCTAAAATGGTAATATATCAAAAAATTATAGTAGAATTAAGGAGATTAGTGATCGTTGCAAATTGATTAAATATTGTCTTTTCTTCTATATAGAAAATAGAAGAAATAGAAAGCCACCATTCGGGAGGAAAAGACAAAGCATAAGTAACTGCTATCCCTTCACCAGGAAGCCATATCCAGACAAGATCGGAATGCACAGTCAAGGAAAGGAAAGGAAAAACGTGACATCAACGCAAGAAGACAAAAATATGACTGGATATAGGAGATAGAGCGAATCCCTCAGGATCTTTTGATCCTGAGGGATCGCTGCTTCAAAGATCATCTATATTCCCGTTTTGTCCACCTGGCTGTTATAAAAGGACAACACTTGTAGAAATTAGAGAGAGCATGTATTTCCATTATTCATATTTCCATTTTTTGTTTTCATTTTGATCATCGACTCTCGTTGGTTAAAACAGAGTGCGATTGCCTATAAACTTTTTTACACATGATTAATATATAATTCGGTTGCTGTCCCATTATTTGATACTGGAATAGTTCGGTAGTGCTTCAATAGCGGCAAAGGGCCCGACCCTGGTGGATCCACTTGCTATTTGTACCATTACTTTACAATTCCAGTCGTGTGATGGTTTGCTTTAATTTTCATTTCCCTTAATCACATTTCTTTACAGTTCTCTGTTTTATAGTTTACTGTTTCAATATTTTATGAAATTGTTTTATTGCATAAGCTGTGATTGAACCGCGTTGCCATTCCCTTCCACCATAACAATATTACTATACTTTGCAGCTTATATTGTTATGCTATTCATTTCAAGTATAAAGCTTCGCTGTTCATTTCGGATTTTGTTGTTCATTTCTATTAAATAACTTTGTTTTTCATTACTACTAAATAAGCTTCGTTGTTCATCTCTTTCCTGCAAGTATTTGGTTTTGCTTTAGAATATTATTGCAGTGAGCGTGTTTATTCAATTTGTATTAGAAACATTATTAATTTAATTCAGTTATCATTTCCAATTAGTTGTTTGGTGTGGATTGCAAGGTCAACAACTGTAAAGGACATTGGCTATTACTGTCTAAGTTCTCAGATTGAGGATCTTGTTTATGTTTGATTTCATTTACATTAGTTGACAGAGGAAAGAGTTATTACTACTGCATCCTTGATTGATGATTGTTGTAGTTTCCTGAGTGAGTGATCTAGTTTCAGAACATTAAGTTTCTTGTAATTGGAATTAGATTTTATTTTCAAGCATCTGTTTACTCTTGTATTTGGAACACTGTACTGCAAATTGGAAAACATTACTCTTGGATTAAATTTCTGCCTCAGACTGAGTACACTCTTGAAATAAAAAATCATACCTGGATTGATAATTAATGTGGGATAAATAGGAGTTAAAAAGACACCTTTTGTACCTCAACATTTTGGCGCCGTTGCCTGGGAGAGTGTAGCCATTTTTATTTTCCTTCAGAGAGTAGTGTGATGAGTGTCTGCTAAGCAAGAACTAGGTATTAAAAATGGAAGGTAAGAACCTGTGTAACGAACGAGGAACATTCTCGTTCACCTACCCACTTCATAGCATAACTGCATAGAAGTCTAAGGTAGGAATGAATGCTTTCATTTTTTGAATGACTAGAAAATCTAAACAAAACAAAATTCCTCCTAGACCTAAAAAACCTAAGGGACCAGTGACCCTTGGGCGAACAACCTTTACCGACGAAATCATAATAAAATCCGAGTCTCAGTCTCTGTAGGACCTTGAATTATTACTGCCAGACGTCCTATTGATTTCCTTCAAACCATGGGATCACCATCCATGGCTAACGCTGAGATTCATGGTGAAAATGAATGGGTAGAACAAAGTTTTCAGGATACTGAAAATCCGCAAACAAGCCCTTCACAAGGAGAAAATTTTAGTACCCTCTGCAAAGGAGGAGGAGAAATAGGGGAAATAGAAGAACCAAGATCCCCTCTCGGAGTAGTCCAAACACTAAGTAGCCCAGATAAGGAAGTGCTGCCAAAATCATCTAAAACAAAGCTGAAGAACCTGAAAAACAAAAATCCTGTCAGATAATAGTTAAGCATGGAACACTCATTATCCTAGACCAAGGGAGTGTTGTTAAGGTCATCCCTACTCCTTCTAGTCAGCTTAGGAATAACTCCCTAGAAATCCCAAAAGGATATTGGCACATATTTGATCAGATGACCCAGAACCAACAAACACCTCAAACTTCCACACTGCAATATCCCATTGTGGACACTGCAGTTAATGCACCTATGAAGGCCATTCCTCTCTAGCATATTCCTACATTCCATGGCTTGACATCGGAATATCCAGATGCATTTCTATTTGAATTTGATGTATTATGCCAGGGGTATGACTATACCACCGATCCCCAAAAGCTAAAATTATTTCCCTCCACATTAAAAGGAGCAGCTCTACGATGGTTTATGGGGTTAGGTGGAGGTGTTATAAATAACTGGGATGAGATGAAAGCTTCTTTTCTAAAGAAATATCAGGATTATTGTAGGTCTAGGGAATTAAAGGATGAAATATTTCAAACGACAGCAAAACCTAATGAAACATTAGAGGAATATGTAGAACGCTTTCAATACAACCTCCATAGATCACCTTATGCATATTTACCCTTACCTGATAATGTGTTAAAAACTACATTAATTAAAGGGATGAAGGAACAATGGGTTGAAACATTAAACATTATGGGCAAAGTTGACATATATCAGGAAAATTTTGCTGACATCATTGATTTATGTATCAGGAGCTCGAGAAGCAGCACAAGACTAAAACCAGCAGAACGTGACATAACCACAAGGGATAGCAAGATCTCCGGTGGAGGTATAACCCGCACAGAAATCGAAAATCTACTAGAAGATTTCAAAACTGATATTCTAGGGACTCTAACAACGCAGATAGACATCATGCAAGCTAAACAAAAGCAAGCAGAAGCAGAACAAAATTCGGAAATATTCTGCCCTAGATGCAGAAAGAAACATAGCCATAAAGAATGCCCGCTCGATACAATCCAAGTTTGCGCCATCTGCACGAAAGATCACTCCACAGAAAGTTTCCCCTCACTCCCAGGATTGAAATCAGTCTACAAGGAAGCGGAAGAAGAAACAGAACCGGTGTACCTACTCAATTAGTGCTGTCAATGGCAGCCACGACAAATAGGTATGCCCATTGATCCATCCTCTTCTTTTCAGTCTCCTCAGTATAATGCTCAGCAATATAATGGAATATGGTAAAATCAACCACCTTTCCCCAACTAGTCACAACAACCATTTCCTACATCACCATGGCCAAATCAAACAAATCAAACTAATTGGCTGAACTTTCCTTACTGTCCACCATTTTGGCAAAATAATGCATATCCAACACAATGGTCCCCCTCCACTTCGCAGAGTCAAACCTGACAGTCAAAATGGCAAAGATCTATGAATCAGCCAGCTGGAACGATTCCTCTCCCTCCACCTACACTGCCAGCGCCATATACATTGCAACAAAATCCCCAAACCAACTTAAGACCGCAACTCCCAGCCCAACCCAGCCCGAACCCTAACAATAGACCGGTTCAATCTGTTCAAATAATCGAAGCACCAGAACTAGAAACCGAGTTAAGGGAGTGCAACGACCTTCAATTAAGGTCTGGGCGCATAATAGAATCAGAGGGAGACAAAAATGTTCAAGTTGAAAATTCATTACCTTTAGAACAAACATCACAAAAATAGAATGTGGTTAGACAACAGACTCATGAGCAAGCAACCACCTCTTCTCCACCATTCCCAGAATTACTAATCATACCTTGCCCAATAGAACATCCTGATTTCGATCTTCTGGGAGAACTAAAAAATTTGTGTATAAAAATTCCACTCCTCCAAGCTATCCAAGATATTCCAATTTATGCAAAAACCATCAAAGAATTATGTATAAGAAAGCCAAAGAGGAGAATAACAACTAATCCAACCGTCCAAGTAGTCAGCACCCTATCTGACTTACTATCAGGAAGAGAAGCACCTGTAAAATATGAGGACCCAGGAAATTTTATAGTTACGGTGCAAATCAATGGACAATCCTTTCCAAATGCCTTAGTTGATTTAGGAGCTGCAATAAATATCCTAACAACCACCACTTGTCAAAAACTTGGCATTACATCATCAGATCCAACCACAACCTTATTGGAATTGGCTGAATGATCGGTAGTTAGGCCAGAAGGAACACTACATGATGTAATGGTATCTGTAGACTCCTGGGAATACCCTGCTGACTTTCTGATTATTAACCCCAAAAACCAGCTAGATGGACACCCTTTAATCTTAGGTAGACCTTGGCTAGCAACTGTTGATGCTTACATTAGCTGCCGACAAGGCAACATAACTATAACTAGAGGGAGTAATGTCAATAATTTAGCCTTATACCCTCCCGCCCAGCTAAGCTTAATAATAATGAAAACAAAGAAACAACCTGTATCATACCTCACAGAAAACATTAGATCACCATTAACCATAGAAGATGCCCTCAAATTTAAAGACCAAACAGAGGATGACATCATTAACAGTTTCATTAACCAACCAAAAACCAAATCCCATTTGCAATGTCACATGATTGAGGCAACATTTGATAATGAAGAAGAAGAAGATTGCCTGAAAGACACTCATGATAAATCAATACCTACCACCTCTATTTACAATAGCAAAAATATAGAAATTGAGCCAGGAAAAACTCTGAACATTAACAAAAACCTGATTGTTGAACAAGAAGAGAAGATGGTCCAACTACTAAGAAAATATAAGGAAGATTTTGCATAGGATTACCTAGACATGAAATTAATTGATCCCCAGTTATGAACGCACCACATTTATACAGAAAAAGATGCTAGACCCATTCACCAACCCCAACGGAGATTAAACCCTCATCTTAAGGACATTGTGAAATCTGAATTACAAAAACTTTTGGATGTAAACTTTATTTATCCAATATCTGATAGCAAGTGGGTCTCTCCACTAGTAGTGGTGCCAAAGAAGAATGGAAAGTGGAGGATATGTGTAGAATATAGAGAATTAAACAAAGCACCCCAGAAAGACCACTTTCCCCTTCCTTTCATTGATAAGGTATTAGATACATTAGCAGGAAATACATTCTTTTCTTTCTTAGATGGTTTCAGTGGATACAATCAGATTCAGATTGCCCCTGAAGATCGGGATAAGACTGCTTTTACCTGTCCTTGGGGAACATTTGCTTACAGAGTTTTACCCTTTGGCCTATACAATGCCCCTGCTACATTTCAAAGGGCCAGCCTCAACATCTTTTCAAATTTAATAAATGAAGGGCTCGAAGTATATATGGATGATTTCACACCTTATGGAGATGATTTTGAGCCAGCATTAGAAACATTGGAAAAGGTGCTGCAAAGGTGTATTGCCACCAGGCTCTGCTTGAGCCATGAAAAGTGTCATATGATGATGACCGAGGGACTCATATTAGATTATTATATCTCAGCAGCTGGAATATAGGTAGATCCAGCTAAAATTCATATAATTTTTTTAATACCTACTCCTACTCCTACCACACAAACAGAGGTACACAGTTTTCTGGGATTTTCTGGTTATTATAGAAGATTCATAGAGCATTTTTCTCAAATAGTTGCACCTTTATACGCACTAACAGGGAATGTTGATTTTATTTGGACAGATAAATGTGACCATGCTTTTGAGGATTTGAAAAATCTTGTATCAACAGCCCCAGTGCTAAGGGGCCCAAATTGGGATTTGCCATTCCAAATTTCATCTGATGCCTCAGACACAGCTATCGGAGCAGTCCTTGGGCAGGAAGAAGATAAAAAACCATATGAAAATTATTATATTAGCAAGAATATATCTCCTGCTGAATTAAACTATACAGTGACTGAAAAATAATTTTTAGCCGTAATACATGCTATAAATAAATTTAGACATTATATAACGAGGTATCCTGTAGTTTTATATACAGATCAATATGCTATAAAATATTTAGCAAATAAACTTGTTACAAATGGTAGAGTAACAAGATGGTTGATTCTATTGTAGGAATTTGACATCACAATAAAGGATTGACTTGGAAAAGAGAATCCTGTAGCTGATTTTCTCTCACGAATGCCAAAACCAGTGGACGCAGCAATAGTCGAAGATCAGTTTCCAGATGAACATTTGTTTGATGTTATTGTCAGAACACCATGGTATGCTGATGTTGCAAATTATTTAGCTGTAGGTAAATTACCCAAGCATCTAATGCCCAATGACGAAAACAAATAGTGCAGTGCAGTACCCGATTCTCTTGGATTGGGGGCTACCTATTTCATACAAGAGAAGATATGCACATCAAAAGATGCGTCCGAGAAGACGAAATATTTGACATTCTGAAAGCATGCCACGACGGGCCGTGTGCCGGACATTTCGCAGATCGCAAGACTGGTCACAAGGTTTAACAAACAGACTATTACTGGCCTACAATTTTTAAAGATGCTAAAAAGTTTGTACAAGCCTGTGATAGTTGCCAAAGGGGGGGATGCCCTGGACAGTCCGATGAAATGCCTTTGAATCCACAATTAGTAATCTAGCCATTTGAGTGCTGGGCGCGCGATTTTATTGGTCCTATTAACCCATTATCAAATCAGAAAACATACATACTAGTTGCAACAAAGTATGTTACCAAATGGGTTGACGCAGAGGCACTTCCAAGAGCTACAAATGACTCTGTAGTACATTTCCTTTTCCAAATATTTGTGCGATATGGCCTCCTGAGGGACATAATTATAGATGGAGAACCGCAATTTGTAGGTAATAAAATCGCTGCAACATTAAAAAATTACCACATTCGGCACAAAATTACAACCCCATACCACCCACAGGAAAATGGCCAAGTAGAGAGCACGAATAAGGTGATAGAGGCAATACTTACAAATACAGTTGCATCACACAGGCGTGACTAGGCTTCAAGATTGCCAGAAGCCTTGTGGGCATACCAAACAACGTGGAGAAATACCACCGGGTATTCACCATATCAATTAGTATTTGGAAAAGAACCCATATTTCCAATAGAATTTGAAATTCAAACATTAAGAACATCGCAGGAGGTGGGTTTGAATTTAAATGAGGCCCATGTTAGCAGATTACAACAAATCAACGAGTTAGATGAAATTAGGCTCTCAGCCCTTCAAAACACTGCATTAATTCAACAGCAGAGAGAAAAATGGCACGATGCCCTTATTAAAAAGAAATCTTCCACGAAGGAGATTGGACACTCCTATACGACTCCAGGTTTCAGGATTTCCCCGGAAAACTCTAGACACGATGGCTTGGCCCTTATGAAATACAGAAAGTGAATGAAAATGGCACCATTACATTAACTACGATTGACAGATTTGGACATTCTTTTAAAGAAAACGGTTATCGAGTACGACTTTACCACAAATCGCTTAATCGGGAATCCTTTTACTAGCAATTACAGGGAGATTCCACTATGCAGATTCTTGCTGAGGAAGATAACTCCTCCTCAGCATTAATTCACTAAACAATTCCTTTGTTTCTGAAATTTGTACATAAGCTTTTCTCTTTAATTTCGCTAGTGTAAACCTTTCCTTCTTCTTTTTTTCGTGTTGTTCTTCTTAAGGAACCACTAATGTTCCTCTTAAGGAACAACATCCATTCCCCTTAAGGAACAACAATCTTGCGTGCTTATATTTGTTTATTGTTCCTCTTAAGGAACAACAGTCGTTCCCCTTAAGGAACAACAATCTTGCGTGCTTATATTTGTTTGTTGTTCCTCTTAAGGAACAGTAGCCGTTCCTCTTAAAGGAACAACACTTCCGCCCGATTGTTTTTTCCATTCCTTTTAAAAGGAACAACCCTTTCACCATTTTTTTCACTTTCTGCCGTTCCTATTAAGGAACAAAAATTTCGATTTGGAATGTTTTTAGGCTATTCCGCCGAAGGATCAACATTTTATTTTGTGCTTGCTTTATCTGCTGCTCCGCTTAAGGAACAACTGTTGTTCCTTTTAAGGAACAATAGTTTCGCGTGTATCTTTTTATTTATTTGTTGTTCCTCTTAAAGGAACCACAATTTTGAGTGCAGATGTTATTTTTGTTGTTCCTCTTAAGGAACAATAGCTATTCCATCTAAGGAACAACACTTTCTGAGTGCATTTTTTGTTGTTGTTTATCTTATGGAACAACATTTTGAGAATTTTTGTGAATAATGCTTCACTCTTCATGATCCTTTCAAGGCAAAGATACAAATTTATGCAAGGACACAAAAATCAGAGGTTACTAAAATTAGAAAATCAAGGAAAAATTGTAATCTTTAAAGAATTTGTTTTGTATTGATAAGCAAAAAGGAAAGGACACAACTATTTATATCACTTTGCTGTCTTTATCTTCACTAAAACTAATTTGATTGATTATTTTTATCATGTTGGTTCTTCCCTAATCCTCATAACTCTCTTTGAATTTTATTATTGAATAAGAATAAGGGCATATTTTCCTCTATTGAGATATTCAAACTTCTTCCACCATCCCTACTCTTAAGGAGTGTTGAGCCATCCTCTACATATAAATAGGAAAGTGCTATATAAAAGAAAAGAAAAAAAAGAAAATATCTATATGATTACTAACAATTCTATGATTTGTCAGATGGAGGATAGGGGGTATCATCAAGAGCCAGCCTACTATGATCATAAGGAAGCAGTGAAGTGGCATTCCCACGATGGTCACTACACCAGGGATATGATCCAATGGGCACATCAGAAAAATAAAAAGTCCTTGGAACATGAGGTCTCATCACGAGCCGGCTTTCCCACCTTTCACTCCTTCCTGGTGAATGGCATTGTGATTCATCTGGTTACCAAGCCAGCACAATGGCCTCCATCCTGACATTACAAAGCACTTTCCTAGGCATATATAAAGGACTATGGTTCCAAAGGTGAAAAAGCAACTTTGTCAAGGTTATAAACACCTGTGGGCAACAGAGCTCTGCTGATGGTATTGGAGTCATATTTTTCACAAATCAATAGTAATTATAAACCCTTTTCTTATATCTCTATCTTGATTTCAAACGAGATTATGCTCCTAAACCCCTTTTTTTTTCGAACCTCTTATACATGAAATATTGTTTAAAAATCAATCATAATGGTTCAAGTGAATAATGACCGCATAAGAATTTTTACTTACGTTAGCTGTCCTCTTCCTTATTTTTTCATCATTCCATAGCATTTCTATATCTATTCACAATTTCATCATAAGCCTCGATTTCAGTAATTCGATACTTTTTGTGATCATGTCATGGATACGTATGCCTTTCTATACTATACGATTGCCGTCCAGTACGCTACACCTCCATTTTCCCGGTCAAGGACGACCTATCATATTTCAGGGGGGCACGGGTGACTTATAAAATACATCCGCATACGTGTCAATTCATTATTTTCATCAGATCCCGAAAGTAGCAAGCTTAACGATATTGATATTTTCCGATATGCACGAGTTTTTGTTCCATTGCCATTTTTGTGTATTGTTATGAAAAATTAATAGTGTGCAGAGCTTAGACGAAATGGGAGGTCGACCAGCATGCAGTGAACCACAAGTACTAACAGTTTCCGACGCTGCACAAGAAATCTTGGTAAGAGCAGGATGGATTACCTACCTTACATGACTCCAGCAGCCCCATGAAACTGTGGCCATAGAATTTTTGCAGAATTTGCAGGAGGATCATTCCATAATAAGAGGAAAGTGCATAACAGTAACGGATGCAGTAATTGCTGAGGTATCCGGACTACCAGTAGTTGGACCCATATGGACCCATAAAAAATTGAGACTTCAAGAGGCCATAACCATCTTTCGGGATGAAGGACAGAACCTAACCGTCAAAGGGAAAGGAGTCCAAACGGCAACTCTGGGAGAACCATGGGCAGAACTAGCTAGAGTAGTGCAAAGCTACATTACATGCGATGGGAGAAAGGATGTGGTAAGACCACGCCACCTCAAATTATTAGCAGTACTAAAACAGAAATGTGCTGTAAATTTGCCTGCATATTTAAATTTTTTACTGCATGACGCTACTCGGAGCATAAGGAAATCCTGTCATACAAGAATGGTAGTAAGCCACCATTGTTTAATTCGATTAATAGTTAGTTATAGTCTTGCTCAGAAGCAGACTAGCTGGGAGGAATTGGTATTTTTAATAGACGGGGGAATGGCCTTACCTGCCCCGAAACGAAAAAGAACCACCAGCACAGCAAATAGACCTCTAAAACGCAGACAGTCCTCCAGATTGAGAAGAAGCAGAGGAATGTTGGGAAGCCTCCAGGGTAGCAGCAACCAACCCTTAGAATTACATAGTTCTGGAGATGAGCAACCCCCGCAACCTGAAGGAGGATAAAACCAGGAAGAGGAAGAAACTAAGCACACTAGTGAAGAAGAAAGGGAGGAAGCGGAACCTCCCGTAACCTCCAGCGCAAGTCCACCATAGAGGCCATTGCAGGAGGACGAATTGTCCCAAATTTTGGCCAATATGAGTGAGTATATTCAATCCCAGAGTCTGCTCAACCTAAATATTGAGGCAGAGCAATCACAGGAACACTCTGTCCACAGCAAGGATACATCCAAGGAAATGCATGATGAGGAAGAGGCAAAAGCAGAAGCCCCTCAGTAAGTGGAAGATCAAACTAGGGTTACCTCCCCTGAGGAACCTAGTCAGGATAACGCAAACACTAAAGAAGTGTTCCAAACAGAGAATATGGAAACAAGCCAGGGCAAGGGCACAGTCGCTGAAGAACAAAACCCAGTTGAGCAGCCTAGTCCAGAAAAGGAAACAATTGTTCCTCCCAAGAAGAAGAAGAAGAAGACAAATGAAATTAAGAGGCTGCAGAAGGAACAACAAAAGCTGCTAAAATTAGTAAAACAACTTAGACAGAAGATAAGGGTCCTAAAAAGGGGGAAAATCTCTAAAAGAACCCCGAAAACACAAACTGTAGGAACTCGATATCGTAAGAAGGAAACCCAGGTAGATCTTCAACCCATAAGTGTTTTGATGGACAATGACCCTGGTGTAGCAAAACTCCAAGAGGATCTGGCACAGGCTCAGCGGGCTAGAGAAAAGCTCGAAGAAGGGATTGTTCCTAAGAAAAATACCAAGAGTTACAACAGAAATTAAGGGACATCAGTGCATCAGAGGCAGAAGCCCTCGATAAATGTCGGGAGGCAGAAGAACAAGTTGAAAAGGTAAGGAATAGACTAAAAAAAGTCAGGAGTCAAATGGATACTCTCTGTTCTCTATATACAGACATTATAGCATGTAGGGCCCCTGCCAAAAATTATGCTTTGCTTTTGTTAGAAAGATATTTGCATTTAAAAATTAAGGATGTTAAGGTAGGGAAACCTATAGAATTAAAAACTGTTGATGATTTTATAAAATGCTGTAAACTCTATGGAGTAAAAGTTCAGCAGTTACTCTGTGAATTTTATTTGCATAATTTTATATTGAAAGAGGAAATGGAGAAGAATCCCAGTCCTTTTGTGGGTGATGTCCAGTATCAAGCATTCATTTCATTTTCTGTTAACTAGTTAAAATGGTTCAAGGCCTATAACACTTTTCAGAGACAAGAAAACGAGTTAGACCTTTGGGTTAGGGGTGAACCGAGACACCCATTACAACTATGGGCTAAGAAGAAAAGCTTAATGAAAAATGAGGGTGTGATCCAGACATTGGGACCCATCCACAAAGAAATTGTCCAGCAAGGGGTAGAATATTTTCTGTCCATCAAAGACCAGGCCATAATAGCAGCTAAACTCCGATGGAAGATTTCCAATCGGAATATTCAGGATAGAGAGCCATTCAATTACAAAAATTTTAAGTTAGCTGTCGGCCGCCTGGTTACCTATAGTAACCTCATCTTGCGGGAATGCCCGCTTTGGATAGGTTGTTGATTTCGAAGCCCTATTATCTGGTATCCTACAGTAGGATATAAGGCCATATATGAATTACTTGAAGGGCAGATAGGGCGTATTTTTGAAGCTTTAGCTGCAAATCATGGTTGTATACCACTTCATGAAAATCCCTCTCCGGCCTATTCTCTAACTGCTTTGCATGTAAATTACATGGTTTTCATGAGGGCATGAAAAATGGTAAGCAAGGGGGTGTGTTGAGCGATGGAAAAGGTATGAATTTGCCATTTATTTCTTTATCTTTTTCTTTAATCATAACTCTTTTATATTCTAAAATGGTAATATATCAAATAATTATAGTAGAATTAAGGAGATTAGTGATCGTTGCAAATTGATTAAATATTGTATTTTCTTCTATACAGAAAACAAAATAAATAGAAAGCCACCATTCAGGAGGAAAAGACAAAGCAGAAGTAACTGTTGTCCCTTCGCCAGGAAGCCATATCCAAACAAGATCAGAATGCACAGTCAAGGAAAGGAAAGGAAAAGCATGGCATCAGCGCAAGAAGACAAAAAGATGACTGGAGATAGAAGATAGAGCGAAGATCCAGAGGGATAGCTGCTTCAAAGCTCATCTATATTCCCGTTTTGTCCACCTGGCTGTTATAAAAGGACAACGCTTGTAGAAATCAGAGAGAGCATGTATTTCCATTATTCAGATTTCCCTTTTGTGTTTTCAATTTGATCATGGAATCTCATTGGTTAAAAGAGAGTGCGATTGCCTGTAAACTTCTTTACACATGATTAATATATAATTCGGTTGCTATCCCATTATTTGATACTAGAATAGTTCGGCAGTGCTTCACTAGCGGCAAAGGGCTCGGCCCTGGTGGATCCACTTGCTATTTGTACCATTACTTTACAATTCCAGTCGTGTGATGGTTTGCTTTAATTTCCATTTCCCTTAATTGCATTGCTTTACAGTTCCCTGTTTTATAGTTTATTGTTTCAATATTTTATGAAATCGTTTTATTGCATAAGTTGTGATTAAACCGCATTGCCGTTCCCTTCCACCATAACAAGATTACTATCCTTTGTAGCTTATGTTGTTATGCTATTCATTTCAAGTATAAAGCTTCGCCGTTCATTTCGGATTTTGCTGTTCATTTCTATTAAATAGCTTTGTTGTTCATTACTACTAAATATGCTTCGCTATTCATCTATTTCCTGCAAGTATTTGGTTTTTCTTTAGAATATTATTGCAGTGAGCGTGTTTATTCCATTTCTATTAGCAACATTATTAATTTAATTCAGTTATCATTTCCAATTAGTTGTTTTGGTGTGGTGTGCAAGGTCAACAACTATAAAGGACATTGGCTATTACTGTCTAAGTTCTCAAATTGAGGATCTTGTTTATGTTTGATTTCATTTACATCAATTGACAGAGGAAATAGTTATTACTACTACATCCTTGACTGATGATTGCTGTAGTTTTTCTTGGTGATGATCAGTTTGCTGTCGTCAGATGCTTATGGTGTTTATGGTGGAATTAGATTTTTCCTTATCTGTTCATGTTTGGAACGACATCATGAATTGGAAGGCGTACTCTTGGATTAAATTTTTAGGTCTCATTCCCCAGTACACTCTTGAAATAGAAATTATACCCTAGATTGATACCAATAATAGGATACTTGAGTTAAGAGCCTTTATACTAAACAAGTACATGGAGATCATGATACGCCGATGATTTAATTGTGAAGTAACCTTGTAGATATTTGTTCCGGTACGATGAAGAGCAGTGGTGATGCCTTCAAAAAATAAAAGTTTGTCATTGATGATGTGATGTGGAGACTAAGTGTGATTGGCCTTGTTGAAGAAGACATTGGGAGCTGTGAAGAATAATCGAACACATCTTGACGAAGTGAAGCTAAGGGTTGGAGACTAAGAGGTTGGAGCCTTGTAGAGACAATTTTGGTGCCTTGGAAGATTGGGTTGGATCCCTCAAGGATAGGAGTCCTCAAGAGACCAAGTTGGAGCACGTACCAGAGCTAGGGTTGGAGTCAGAGCCTGTACTAGAGATAGGGTTGGAGCCATAGAGTTTGGAGCCTAAAAGTGACAAGGTTATTGCTTTGGGAAGATAGGGTTGGAGCCCTAGAGGCCGAAGCCCAGTGAAGTCCAAGTTGGTGCTTGGCATCTTACAGGTTGGTGCCTAGAAGGATTGAAGATTGGTGTCTTCATCTAGGGTTGGAGATCTATAATATTGTATTGGATTTATTGTAAATAAGATATTAATAAAATTATTTGTTCTTATTATTAATTTTGTGTTCTGATTATAAGAGATCTAAACTGGTAAAAGTAACAATTGAAAAGAAATATTGATTCACCCCCCTCTTAGTATTTCCAACAATTGGAATTAGAGCCAGTACCTTCATTCAAAGCCTAACAGCTTGAAGGTTTTTCATTAGAACACAAATGGAAAATCCAAGGAATAAGGGCTCCAAAGCATGTGAAAATGTCCCTTCCTCAATTAAGAATTCAGATGTAAACTAGGTCAGCAAAGCTCCATTGTTCAATGGAAATTTTGATATATGGGAGGCAAGAATGAGGAAATTCTTGAAGACGCAACGAATTTAATTTTGGAAATCACTGATTACTGATGACATGATGGACGAAGAATCCAAGGAGTACAATACAAGAGCGATGAAGGCAATTTTGAATGGGTTACCAAATTCTGCGAAGGCCAATTTTGAAAAAAATTCATCAGCAAAAGTCATATGGGACAAAATTCACGATCTTCACTCAAAAGAAGCATTGACAATGATCTCTAGTCTAGAAGATGATGGAAAACAAGAATTAAGTCCATAATCCATCAAGGAATCTGAAGATAAGAGAGATGCCAACAAGGCTAAAGAATACCTAGACGATGAAAATAACAAAGAAGACTTTGAAGAAGATCTCCTGAATAAAATTATGGCTTCCATTGAAGAGATTAACAGGTTGAAAAATGGAAATGAGAAACTTAAGAAGAAAGCGCAAGTTGGTGACCAAAATAAGAAAAGGAAGGAAGTTTACCTTGTCAAGATTCAAGCTGAAGAAAGAGATGAAGAGCTCGCCTAAATTAAGGAGGAATTTCATCAAAACAAAAGAAAGAATCATGAAGAATTCATATCCATGACAAATCAATTGGATAAGGCAAAGAAAAAGGAAGAAACTGTCAAGCCACCTTGAACAAATTTGAAGCAGAGATTGGTCAATACAAGGAAGAGGTCTTCTTTCTTAGATCTCAACTAGAAGAAGCAAGTAAATAAGCGCAAGGAACCGAGAAGGTGATGGAAACTTTGGCATTCATAGAAGGACAAGTTGATGAAGCAGAAAAGGAGAGAAACACAATGATATGCTAGCTAGAAGAAAAGGATGAAGAAATCTTCAAACTAAAATTAGTCATCAATCTTCTCAAGGCTAAAACATGTGAAGCTACAAGAATAAAAGAAGTAATGGAGAGCAGTAGAGCAAAGGATAATGAAGAAATATTCATAATGAAATAAAATATCAACTCCCTTAAAATCGAAGCACACGAAGCAACAAGGATGATGGAAGAAATGAAGAAGCAACTACTCATAAAAGATGAATATTGTGAACTTTCTAGCATGTGTTAACACTTTCTGGGATTCCTTGCGTACCTTGGAATTTCGTAGTTTTCATGCCCTCGTAGATAGCTTTACGTATTTGCGACTTAGGAACCCAACCAAGTCATTGAAAAAATAGTGTTGTGTCTAGCCCAAAGTATTCCTTTGTCTGAAACTGCTTTGTCTATCCCCTTATCACAATCATATGCTTACCTCCTGCAAGTCCTATTATGAAATTCTCCTAACACACTTTGTCCATGGGACACCTGAAATTCACTAACACTCTCTAGCAAACACTCTTATTCGTTCGTTTCCACGTACATATTTCTCCCTTGTAATGCCCTGACTCTCCCCAACACTCCTTGGTATGCATTGACACTATTTAGCACACATTTTTTTTCCACTTTCTTTACATACCCTCCCTACAAGGGAATCCTTATAGGAAAAAATCATTGTTGAAATATTACGACAACACCTATTGGAAAATAACCATGTTATCCCCTATAGCCCTTAATACCTTCTCAATGCATAATTGAAATGGAAAACTGATAACTAGACCTAAATATAGATCTCAATGTTCAAGTCAAAACCAAAATAGAAAGAATCACACCATGGCTTAATCATTGGTAAAATCAATGACCCCCTTTCAAGATTATGACCTTGTTTTTACCATCCTCAAATTTTAGATTTTAAACCCACATTAAGAAGGGGATATTTTCACCTTAGCCTTTGCAACCTGTGCCTAACATCAATCTATCAAATGGACTAGCTTGGATATTGGATATGTTGGGTGTTGGATTTCTAGAGTACCCAATCAATTTTTTTGAGGCCAACTCCCTAGCTCCAACTAAAATTTAGTCATATTGAAGAGGAAACTTGAAAAATCTTGCTAATAGGAGACATTTTTCCTTCCTTTTGATTGATTTACAACAAACCTTAATGCCTCTCCTTTCTTATCTTACTTTTTTCATTCTCCAACAAAATATCATTAATCTTATATCATAAAAACTTTATATAGGTAAGCATTGCAATAATTTTTCTCAACCCATGCAAGTGGACCTAAGTCCATGGTACAACCCATCACACTCTGAGATGGTTTTAATTGTCTCCTCATAGTTAGGGCATACTACACCTTACAATGCCAAATGGCTAAGCCATCTTAAACTTGTGTGAATTTTCCATTAATGGAACACATTCTAGCTGGTGATCATAAAAAATAATGCACCAACACCGCTAAGGCACACCAAAAGTCCAAGATACCCGTATATGTGGCCAGCCTTTAGACTACACCACCATAAAATGTACCTTCAACTTTGGATGTCCCAAAACACTAATATCCTAACCCAATATGGCCTATTTTTTAAATTTGTGTAATTCACTCCTTATCAAATCCTTGCACCTCACTAACACTCCATGACAAATCTACTGCACTGGTCACCTTACAAGTTCCAACACATCCTTTTGCAACACGACAAAGCCACTTGTATATGTTGCAAAAACCTTGCCAAATTCTTTAGTGGGTCACACATATATTTCACATTTCTTCTTCGTCTTGCAAAGTGGTAGTGCTAAGGTGAGGGTATCAACTTTGATCAAGGAATGTTCACTTAATACCATTACCAATTTCGTTCATGCAATTCTTGAAATATCTTAATTTTGCTTCATAACTTCTCACGGTGCTCAACTTCCTTGTTTGTACCTCTAAGTGAGACTACAACCCCCCAACCTCTCTAACAATTCCACCTCTTCAACCCTTGTTAGTGTCTTCTTAGACATGCACACATGCCTCAAACAAAACGTAATACTACCATCCAAAATGTGCATGCTCGTTTCATCTTTTAATCCCTCGCTAAAACCACCTCATCACATTTCTTAAAATGAAATGTTCACATCTTAAGGAAAAACACATACTTTGCTTATGAAAACCTAAAATATGCAAGTGACTTCGAGATGACTTCATTTTCTCAAGATAAAAACATAGGGTCTTACAACCCCATTCACACAAAAATTTGAATATATTTAACCTATAAAATGGTACATATGCTAGTCCTTTCAAATTTGTCATATGACTTTCAAGAAACTAATACTTGTGTTTTAACTATCAAATCCACTTACTATATACTCTTTTTTGTGTACACCCACCTAATATACAAGAACATTTAAATTTTTTCAATGTAACCAAGTTAAAAACACATGTTTCCTCTATACACTTAAATGTTTTCAACACAACCAAGTTAAAAACACTCTTACATTCAAATTCCAAAAATACATGTTTACTTCCGTAGAATTTAACAACAAAAACATTACATAAAATTAATAATCTTAAAATTAAACCATGATTATTATAATAAATAATCCCACCCTTTCCACCACAACCAAAATCATGCACTAGCTATTTAGTTCCTCAAATACAACAAAGATCTTACTATATATGTGAAAATAAAAAATAAATTAAATCATTATTATTATAATAAATAATCCTACCCTTTCCACCACAACAAAAATTAATCATGCACTAGCTTGTGAGTTCCTCAAATAAAACAAAGCTCTTACTATGTAAGTGAAAATAAAAAATATTGTAATTATTGTTTTTCAAGAAGCTAAATTTAATCATTTTTTAAAAATTTGTATTAATTTTGCATTACGAAATCCCTCGCAACCCCATTCTTTGTTTAAGCTCTAGAAAAAGTAGTATCGGCTAGCTTTTTATAAGGAGGGCACAAAAATGAGATTAAAGAGAGCTGCGACTTATGGTTTTACCAGCAGCAGACCCGATATCGAACCCCACCACCGGATTTTCGACAGTGCCAAGGTATGTTCCATGTTCAAAATCCTCTATTTTTTTGCATCCAATCCAACTCTTGTATGCTTAGAAAATAATCTTTGTGCTTGATATTGTTATTGTTAACAGGGATGGCAATGGAATATGAGTCCGAGAGACCATTTATCAAAATAAAGGAGCAGTAGCAGAATACCCGACTGTGAGACTTATATTCTCAAAAGGCCAACATTACGACCAGCAGGGCCGTTGCAAGAATCTCCACACCTCGCTCTGCCTCAAGGGAATATAAAATATGCTCCAAAGCCTCGACAACGATGTCACCATCAGTAATTTCTTGTTCCATTTATTCATTCTTTATTTTTAGATTGTTGGAAACCCTTAAATTTTGAAAATAAGTAGAATTTACTTTAAAAAAAAAGGTATGATTCACAAGTAGAAATTACTTTAAAAAAATTGTAAATATTCTGCAATGAGTGAAACAAAAAAATACTATGTGATATTTTCACTCTTTCTCACAAATAGTGAAGCCCAATGAGCTAGATGCTCTACATAGGCCGATGCCTTCCTATGAAAGCTATCAAAAATTGGTGAATGCATTCAAGTGTCACCAATTGCATGCTCTGCAGGGTTCTACTTGGTGTAGAGGTACTTGTGGCAGGCCTTTCACTAGCCAAGATCCACCTGCTTACCTACTCGTATACTCATTGCTCAATCGATTGCCAAAGCTCCATAAGAGATGCATTTCCCAGTTCTAGTGCTAACACCCAAAGAAATGAAATGAAATTGAAAGGAAAGTACATTAAGCCTTAGCCTTTACAAGAAACATGTTACCCCTCAAAATGCGTTTTCATTTTCAGCATATTCTTTCCAGTAGTTAATCTAATCTTAGTCAAGGAAGGAGGACAAAATCAGCAATCAAAAGCATGCATTCTCCAAAAATTTTCTAAATATAATAATATATATACATGAAAATTATTTTTAAAATCCATTCTAAAAGGATGGTGTTCCAAGATCGTAGGTTTGACTAAGACAATGTGCATGATCGTATCTATCTTGCCAGTGATGTTAGCACAGAGTAAGAAAATACTATTTTTGTTTGTTGGCCCTAGATAAGGGTTTTGGATATAGAAGCAATCAAGTAGCACAAATCAACAGATTTTTTGGATACCCATTACAACATGGGTGCACAAATCAAAATGATGGTTGAAGCTTGAGAATATACATTTTCTAATTGGTGTCTGTATATCCTTCCATTGCATCATATTCATAACTCTTTAATGCCTTACTTACACCTTTGTAGGCTAGTACTGTAATTGACTTCATGAAAAAATATAGCAATAGAGGTGTGAATCATACCGTACTGTTGGAAACAAGTCTAAAAATTCAATATATGTGTGATGGATCTAGACTCTTGAAAGGTGGCTGCATCATCTGCACATCAGTGGCATCTAATGATATGTGGCTAATATGCTCATCCTTATCCTATTATAGAGCAATGAGAAATCATCAATAGACATTTGCTCCATAAGCATTATGGTATGAATGAGTTTGTAATGACACACTCAAATATTTTCCATGGAATCTGCATAGGAGGCACAATGGGTAAACCCTCATTCCTGTAGGCACATGTGGTAGAAAGTTAGCCCTTATCAGATCCATATCTCTTGTTTTTGTAGTGCCAGCTATTGCATACTTGTTTCTGTTGAGAATTTGGAGGGCTGGAGATTAATTCAAATTCTCTTCTTGATAATTACTTATGAGCTTACTTGAGTTATTTATGTCTTCTCTTCTTTAGCTTATTTAATCTTTCATCAAGTCAATTATCAAAATACACGAGACACACAAATTATGCTTCTAGAATCAGGGAAAAATCTCTCCCTCTTCGAGAGGAAAACCCATGAGAAATTCTTTTTATAGATCTTCAAATGACAAGTACCATGACCCAGACTTAGACCCTTGACCTATGGATGCTTCCAAGACCTTGTTACTTATTCTTTGTCGATCTTCCATGCTGATCTTTCTTTCTTGCACCAGTCTGTATTGTCCTTTATTTTATTAACTGCAGAGATTTACCTTCCTCTCTTTTCTTATCCAGCAGTGACCCTTAATTTTCACATCCACTTAAGACCTTCATACTGCAGACCTGATTCTGTCATAGACAATAGGTGCATATTAGTGAGATTGTCCAAATATCTTATTCCAGACTTGACAACAACATACATACATTCATCCGCATCATGGTAATCCACACACATCATGGTGATCTGTTGAACTTAACACTGTTCCATTTCAGATAAAATGACACTTATATACTGCACTTTTAAACAGAGGAATCCGCAAACTTCAGCTTTAGAAATCCATTTTTATAACTTCAAGAAATCCACATTTTATATCTCCTTAAATCTGCATATATATCACTCCTGAAGTTATCCGCAATTTGCTTCAGGTTAGCCACACTTCTGCTTCAGTCAATGGTGGCATTTCTGTTCTAGAGACTGCAACTCTTTATTATATTTCTGGTTATCAAGTATATATGCCTCCTTTTCAAACTTAATTCTCCATTAGATGCTGTCAAAGGTTCGCATTCCAACTCACATATATCCGCACTGTATTACTAAGAAAATCTGCACTTAGTCACATATGTGGTCTGCATTGTATCTTTGAAAAGGCCGCATTTCTATTTCAGAGATTCACCAAAAATCTTACTCAAATAAACCGCAGAGGTGTGTATATATATATATATATATATAGATAGTGCACTTGTCAAGTCTTTTAGGCCGACCATACAGTTAGCTAGAAGGTCGACTTCTCAGCTGATAATTAGGTCGACGTGTAGCTGCATATAAGCTGACTTTTATCATCCATCTCCAGCGTTGAGTTGAGTCGGTTTCAAGCCATCCTTTTGCGAATTATTTTGCAAGGCCTTGGAGCATCTCTTTTGACTAGATCCTTCATATATAAATGATACTTAATTACATTATTATCTAGAAGACAAAGCCTTAGATAAACATCAAGAAGAAGTCTATTTAACTTATAATAAAATCTTGCTCATGAAACCCATGAAGCAAGTACAAAATACATTTTATTACCTTTGTCTTCTTCTTTACATAAAATACATAATTACATAGTCAATATGAAGACTGACCTAGTTACACTTTTCAACACTCCCTTTTAACTAGGGAGGTATTCATACAGGTACATGGTCACTTTCAAACTGAAAAATCTCATAAGAAGAATCAGATTGGTAATCGCATCTATATAGCATCATATCAACCAGCATTGTCCTAGTGCAAGGCCTTGACTAACAACCCCATCTCTCAACGAGACAATGGGCTACAATGTTGGTGAGACACATGACTTATAGACACCAAAGTCATTGTCTCTCCAAGATACACACCCCACCTAGGTGTTCCCAGAGTATGACCTTCTTGGATTATTCTTCTCTTGGGTAGCCAGCCCTCAAAGAATATCGGTCCTTGACTACTTTTATATTGAATGCCTGATCTCATTCTCAAAGAGTATCGAATGCCAGATGATTACCCAATCCTCTATTCTGTCTTCCAGGTGAATACCAAAATGATGTGTCTATCCATTCTCTTCACATGGCCTTCACTAAGACTTACGACTGTTAGTCCTGGTCTAGTGCATGACACATGCAATAGTAAATTACATACGTCACTCCCTCTTAACACAGGAAGGACATACTTCAAGTTTCTTCCAAGCAAGAAACTTACCACCAGGCTCCCTATCAACCAGGGTCCTGTAGCAGCAATCCAACTACTCATGAAGAATTCCTCCCCTCGATGTCATGGATATCGATATTGAGGAATCTTCAACTTTTGGCTTCATAGGGCATAGATCATCCGACCATCCATCACTTTCAGTCACGAGTCATGTCCACTATCAGAAAGTGATTCATCAATCTTTATCATCTGGTCCATCGTTATGTCATGCTACTTTCCTTCGAATCATCTCCAAGGATCATACATCATTTCTCATGATTAGCAGCCTTGCACAAATTCATCCAGATAAACATAGACATATGAACTTTTAAAACCAAAGTTACCTCACTGATGACCTTTCACCATGACATGTTCCTATCGGCATCAACATCCTTTATTCATATTGACACATCTCCTAATGATATGTTTTGTTAAGGGTCTTCTTCTTTACCAGACTTCTGTCAGAGTCTACATATCTTCCTAGGAGATCTCCTAGTCACATCTTCTTGGCTTCCGGATGATAACTGCCTTTAGACATGGTTGCATTTCATGATCTCTTCCTTTCTGCACATTCTTCATTCCCAAGAACTTACAAATTTTCCAGTTCCTCGTTCATGTACAACCACCTCATATTCCATGAGGATATATATATGTTGATTTCATCTGTCAGTGCATCAAGAGATACTCCTTCATAGATAATACTTCTAAATACAGAAGTCCATTACCTGCAACCATATGACATGAATTCACAGTATCCAGTGTCTTTTTTTCTTAAGTCATCCTTTTTTTTTCATTCCCTTTACTTGCTCCATCAATATGTCATCTGAATTTTGTTTCCATGATGACCCTTGATCTTGATGACTACCTTCCATTATTAATGTTATTAGAGAGGATTTCCCGGAGCTGTTTCACCAAGAGCTCCTACCATGCTTCGATCATGATGCTACACTGCTTCCTATCTTACAACCAACATAAATCACTTAAAGGAAAAGATGATCTCAATCATAGTGGATATCCCTTGCTTCTTCTTTCTTAGATTACTTTGCATCAGGTTCTTCCCTCATTTCAGAGACATGGGATTCTTCCCTATTTCTCTTGTCCTTTTCAGATTAAGGAAAATTTCTATTATAATGCCCAAGTTTATCACATCCAAAGCATCATGCTTTTTCCATATTTCTTCTTCTACTTTGAGGACCAAACTTACTGAATCTTCCTTTCTTCCCAGACATGGTTGCAAAGGCTTGATTCCCTTCACTTGATTCTATATCAGCTTTGGCTTTCAGTCTTATTTCCTCTATTTTACATAGAGACCCTAAATTGTGGAATGGTGCGGCTTCTTTCTTCCAGAATAAGCCTAAAGTGAAGTTTCCCTATTATTCTAGCAGAGCATTCAGCACCAATGTAGTCATCTCAGTGTCAGACATTACTTCTCCCAGTTCCTGTAGTTGATCTCAAAGAGATTGCTTCTCCTGCAGTACTCACATAGAATAGCTCCACCAATTTCTCATATATTCCTTTTGATGATTCTAGATTTGGTACATCGGAGATGAGAGATTATTTTATGGATTCTGTAAAAATCCTTTGGGCTCTTATATCTCCTTTCATGTATTTGGCATGACTTCATTGTCCTTGTCTTCTATGTAGGAAAGTTTGAAACCCTAACCAGTTTGTTGCTTTCTTTGCAAAGAAGACATTTTGATAGATTCATATGAAGTCATAAAGATACTTACTTGGGCTAATTATAGGTCAACTGTCATGGTGGAAACATGTCCTGGAGCGGAAATATCTCTCTACCTAGAGATAACACTCACTAGATCAATATATTCCCAACAGACCATTCTCTCGCATTTGGTCCCTCTACAAGAAAGATGTAGCCTTCCTCCGTGATCACATCTCCAAAGTTCCCCATGGGGGCCTTAGCATTGACATATGGAATGAGAAGATCATGGGAAAGCCTCCCATCGCTAATGATCTAGGTCTCCTACGCATTCAACATCTCCTTCGGGGGCTTGGAACAAATACATTAAATCAAATCTCTCGTTGGAACAAAACCAATCGTCTTTGGGATGGTTAGTTGCTCCCAAACCTCCCTCCATATCTCTGTAACGATAGCTTAAAGCTCGTGAGTATGCTCAATGGAGCTGCCCCCTTGGCATGGGAGAAGAAGGCAGTTTCAGATGGGATCGCACTGGATCTCCTTACTCCATCAAAAAGGGATATGAGATGCTTAATGGTGATTTATCCTCCTCTCCACCATTGGCTGTCTGGAAGAAGGTATGGAAATCAGAAGCACTCCCCAAAATAAAAATAAAATTCTTTTGGACCTTAGCAAAGGGGAAGATCCTGACGGTTGATAATTTGAAAAAGAAAGGCATTGAGGGGGCCTCTAGATGTCCCCTTTGTGATGTTGCTGAGGAATCTATACAACACCTTTTTGTCACTTGTTCCTTTGCTCAAATTTGCTGGAAATTCCTCACTTCCCCCCTTATTATGGAGATCGAAGCAAATGTCTCTATTTTAGATTCCATAGCTCTGTGGAAAAAGAAATATCCATGCGCAAAAAATAAAACACTCCTAGTCAAAAGAATTTGGGACACTCTGCCTTATGTCCTCCTTTGGAATATATGGCTTATAAGAAACAAAGTCATCTTCCGTGATCAAAAACCTTATGTGAGAAAGGTGCAGAGTAAGACTTGGAGTCTAACTGTTGAGACCATCCTTGCTAAGAACAACAACTATTTCAATGTAAATGATATGCAAGTTGAAGAAAGGAAAATTTTCAGATGTGTGCTCAACCACCTCCCTAGATACCAAAGGCCTTCTGCAAGGCAGCCCAACCATAACGAGCAGTGGAAGGTAAGACTGAAAGAGAAGGAATTCTTAGAATGGCTCGATGGTATCCACCATTCCAAGCTCTTATTTTATGGTGCATAAATTCAAATCTTGGGGTAGCTAAGCGGGTGGCATCGTTATGGATGAACATGGTGATCATATTGCTTCTTTCGAATGGGGCTTGGGCCTGATGTCGAACAACAAGGCGCAAGCATATGCCCTGATGCAAGGTCTCTAATAAATAAAGAAGCTAAAAATTAAAAATATTTTGGTGTTTGGAGATTCCTCTATAGTTATTGGAATGATGTTGAATGCCTCAATGACTCCCAACGTTGCACTTAATAGAATCATAACCAGAAACTGCATTCTGGCTCAAAAAGTTCGAGATATAGCCTTCTATCACATTCTTAGAGTCAACAATAAAAAATTTGACTCTCTGGCCAGATCAGCCTATTCCAAAACCTCAGGTCTTCTCTTCTCTCAAGGTATCTCTCAACTTATCCCCATCCCTTGATATTTCCCATGTTCACCCATGTCATGATGGTTTGCTTCATTTTTTGTGCCTTCTTGATTTTATTCCCAATTCCCTTTCATGCTCATCCCTTCCACGTCTCCTATCCTATGATCTTGTCTCCCACTCCTCTCCTAATTCCCTCCTCCCCCCGCACACACCCCTCCTTCCCCACCTCTATTAATCCCCCTCCCCGTCCCTCTATATCAATCGCCCTCCCTTTATTATTTCTTCGGTGCAATGTCTTGGCGCTCCTCCTTTCGAGCCGGCGCTTCTGAGCACTCTCTACCCTTCATTCTCGTCATTCCTGTGTCTCTCGTCAGCGTAGTTTTGTTATCTTCTTGCAGTGAATTTCATGGGCCTTTCCAGCATCTGCGGGATCTCAGTGTTGATATTCTATGCATTTTTTCTCTCCTGACCTTCCTCATATCCTCCCCTCCCCTCGCCCCTTCTGTTGTAGCTATCTTGCAGTCTTCTCTCCCTCCAGCCAACATGAAACGTGAGGATTGTCTTCATTTCTCCGACATGCAAGTAGAACTAAAGCAGATAAAGGCACAACACAACATCTCACACGAGAAGCATGTCTCGAACATAAATTTCCTCCATTATCGAGCTCAATCCCTTACATAGCAACTAAGAACAGTCAGCAACCACTGCACTCATATTTAAGAAGCTTTGGAAAGCCTTCGCTACATGATGGAAAAAATAACAAAACCAAGTTCAGGCTCCAACAATGCAGTCAACACCAACTCGAACAAAAATCTTGGAACTACGGATAACTCCAACGAACAACAAAACCAAAGGAGCTAGTTCTTATTCATTTCTCTTGCAAGTTCATGGAAATATTCTCTATTATCTCTTATGTCTTTTAAATTCACTGTTATGTTGTTCCAGTTTGTCACGATCTATAAAAAGTCAGTTATTAAGTATAGTAGCAGTAGACATTTTCCAGGAGGTTGGGATTTTGGCGTGATACCCCTCCTTTCTAACTCTTTCTGCAACTCAGATGTAATGGAGCTCCTACTCCCTTCTTTTTTTGGAATATAATCAACAACCGAATTTGTCAAAAAAAAACATTATATATATATATATATATATTATTTAATTAAAAAAAAAAAAAATTAAAAAATTAAAATATTAAAATTAATCAAAAATTAATAAATAAAAATTATAATTAAACAATTTTTAAAAAAATAATTAAGTTGGGTCGCCCAAGTAGTGGCAGGGCCGGCCCCTGGACGGGCAAGGTGTAGCTCCCCGCCCGCCTAAGGGCTGACCCCCACCGCCACCTAGGCAAAAGTTTGATTCTCGGAATCAGCATCCTGCCCAGGGGCCGGCCCCCGCAGCCACCTGGGTGGGAGGTCAAACGGCAACCCTCCCTACCCGCCCAGGGCCGACCCCCAACGCCACCTGGGTTGCCCAACTTAAATCTTTTTTAAAATTGTTTATTTAATATTTTTTTATTATTATTATTTTTAGATAATTTTAACTTTTATTTATCCTTTATTTTTTTATTTTTATTTTTCAATTTTTTTTATTAAATATTTTTTTAATGTTTTTATTTTATTTTATTTTTATAATTTTTTTAAATGTTTTTTGTTTTTTTTTTAATGTTTGTTATTTTTTTAAATATTTTTATTTTTTAATGATTATTTTTATTTATTTATTTATTTTTATGTTATTTTTATTTATTATTTTTAATTTATTTTAATAGATTTTTATTTTTTTATATATTAAATGTTTTTATCGATTTTTTTTTATGTTTTTATAGCTTAATTTTTTTCAATTTTTATAAAATTTTTTTATTTTTTTATTTTTATTTTTAAGAGTTTTAATAATTGATATTTTTTTCAATTTATTTATTTATTGGGTTAATATTTTTATATGTTTTTTTCTTGGGTTTTTGTTATTTTCAATTTTTTTTAATTTAATTTTTTTTTTTTACTTTTTAACTTCTTATGTTTCTATTTTTTTTCCTTATATAATTTATTGGTTTTTTAACATTATATGTTATATTTTCTTTAACTCTTTTTTTTTGTTATTTTTACTTTAAATTTTATTTGAATCATATTTTTTGGGAAAAAATACTTAAAATGTCATCATCTTTGAATAAAAAATTCATAAAATTTGTTATCTTTTGAACTTTTTTATTCAAATTTTTCATAAAAATATTTTATTTAAGATGTAAGTTTTTAGCGAAAATTTCCTAAAATACATATTTTTTAATTATGTTTATATGCAAAATGTGTATTTTTTGTCGAGTATTTTAAATTGTTATATTTTAGTGGCAAATAGTTTATGTGTATTGAACTATTAATTAACAATATATAAATATAATAAATCATAACCTCAAAATATTAATATTACTATTGTTTTCTAAATTTTGCAAAACAAATTAAAAATTTCATTATAAAAACACAGTGCAAAGAAAAACAAAAAACACATGTTTGGAAAATCCTTAAGAAATAATCTTAAGAAGATGAATAAGAAAAAAATGGTAAAATAATCAACATTTAAAAACATTTATTCACACTTAATACATTTGAAAATTTAAAGTGTAAAAAATGGGCCCTCTATAAAAAGGGGTTCATGTTTTGCATTAGCACTTTTCAAAATTAGCATGAAAATATGCTCCAAAAACCTTGATACATAAAAAAATTTAAAGTGCCAAAAATATGCTCCAAAATATATATAGATAAGTCCATGTAGTATAGAAGCTTTGGAACTAGAACTATAGGATCAAACCTCGCGCACATATACAAATCAAGAGGTAAGTACTCTGTGCACCAATATGACTAGTGTAGAGGGTGATTGTAGTCAAAGAGGAGGAAATACTAGCAGTACTAGAGTTGGTCAGACTATAGTAGATTCAACATAAGGTGCTCAAACTCAAAGTAGTGTTCAATTGGGTGTGCAGTTTTATGGTAGTTCAACAAGTGCAAGTGGGAATACCTCGTCAGGGAGTCAAAAATCCTAAGAGCATGAGTAACAAGAGTGCAAAGAACACCAAATTTTTGTGCAAAAAAATGATGAGAACCAGCATGAACATATTGTTATGTGTGAGTTTTCTTGTGAAAAACTTGGTGGGAAATGGGACCATCCTCCCTTCTAGAGAGAAGGATATCCAATAAAGGAAGGGAACCATCAACTTCAACCTCCATGGTGAATTTTATGAAATCTAACAGGGAATTTAGGGGCCCAAGAAATATATCCAACTTCTCCCTACCATGGGGCCAAATGACACAGGTTTCATCTGTGAATCTCCTCCATTTCCTAGGGCAGAATTGAGCAGAGGCCAACGCCTTAAATTCAAAATCTTCCATAAAATGGTTAGCAACTATAGGAGAGAGAGGGGATCCCATAGCAACACCACAAGTGCTAATGATGTGATTAATCTGGAAAGAAATTTATCTAATCTATGGATCACAAAAGTCTCAGATCTATATACTCTCGTAACAATGTTCTCTTTGACGTGCATCACAATAAATAATAATTCACTTTGTTTGGATCATATTCTGGTGCAATGACAACAAATGCATCACCTTCTATAACCATATAAAAATGACGATATAAATCGATGTTAATCACAACCACTTCATTTTCCATCACCACATTAGTAAACCTTGGAAGTGGGGGAAATGGTTTTAGTTCTTCTTGTATCCATGGTTTGACATATTTTTTTATTGTTATTTACACACTTAATGGTGGATTCCATATCATCAATGCATGCAAGAAAAATGCAAGTGTACTTTTTGCTTATGCATGCGGGCCTAACACCATCATGCTCTCATTTTTCATGCCCCATCTCAAATAAATTTCATGTATGATGCATGTCGGTTTTGTTATGAAGGCGAGACAACCAAAGGAATAATCGTGATAATTTAAATTGACCAACACAAACATCTAACCATACCCAATGTTCTTTAAAAGTGATATGTTGTTCCAATAAATATTTATAAAGTATATTAAGACAATGTTGAACAAAACATGTAAATTGTGTATGATCATTTTCAATGTAGAAATGGTACTTTTTAATCACTTCACAATTATTTTCATTACTATCAGAACCATCTATACCAAGCTCTCAAGCATATAAAAAATTTGCACAAGTGTAAAGACCCGGTCTGAATTATAATATTCACTTTGCATTTCCATTTGTGGAGATAACATTTAATCGACAGATAAATAAACCACTGATAACATTTTTCCCTTTGGGAATGCAAAATGTGATTGTTTGAATTGTAATACTTGCCATTTTTCTATATCATGGTGTCTAATATATTTATATATTTTCTCCCTGGACTTCCCCTTAAAAGAAGTCACAAAAATTCATCTTCAAGTAAATTCATATTTCTTGATGTTAATGTTGAATCTTATGCACTTCACAAAGACATTTTACAGTGGTGAATCATTTAGATCAATGGGATACTTAGTATCAAAGAGTACCAAATGAGAACATTCTTTGCATTTTCTTCCACCAACATATTCTTTCTTATAAAATAATTAGTTGTTTTCTCGACCATGTAATATCTTAGATAAAAATTCATGAACACATGAAGGAGTGGGCTCATTGGACCAATATTCTATGCCAATTTTTAGAAATGCATCATAATATATTGGAATTATACATGGAATAAACAACAACATGTGTGACGAATAGTCACAGACCTGAAATACCATGGTTTAAGCTTCAAAAATGTGCTAAGGGAATCTTCACATCAATGTTACTCTCCATACAATTTTGAAATAACACCACTTGTTTGATCTATGTTATAGGTTTTGCATGATTTTCATAATACCATCTAGATATACAATGTCACACAATGTCCTTTTCTCTTTGGGAACACATGGGAATTCAAATTCAAAAACTCTTTCACCCTGTCTCTCACATTCTCTAGAAGTGTATCTTGATAGGATTTCCTATAAATATTATCCCAATATGCAAGCTCATCATTCTCATCTACTTGAATCCTAAATTTTGTATGCCTCCGTAGAATGTTTCTTGATGTTTTGTATAGTCTTGTTGCCACTAACATCAACCGATGTGATACAGTTCCTCTTTCGACAATAAATGTTAACACTGCTCTACAAATAAATTTTCCATCTTGAGATCGATTTATTACAATTGTGCCAAGGGTGGAGGTCATATTTTTTTATACCAATTGATTTACCCACGCCTCTTTGGAATATATAATTCCAGTAATTGAATTTCATCTCTTAGAGATTTTTGTTTGAAAAATTTATGTAACATTTGAGCTTCTCGTATGATATACTTACCTTCAAAAAACATTCGGATCACCACATTTACTTTATTTAAAACTTCTCATTCATGCATTAACAACCAAATTTCCCCATTTTAGTTGGATTTTTTCTCTAGAAAATTATCATCAAAGACAATGTTCTTGTAACTTCCAATTTAATTTTTTTTCTAGTTGTGGTAGGATCTTGTTGCGGGTTAGATGTTGTCCTTGCATAAAAAAGGCATATAAATTTGTAATTTGTACTTGACACATCTACATTGAACATTATTAAAATATATTATAGTAATTACTTTTAAATATAATTTAATCTAAATATTCCAATTTACTCAAAATTTTAAAACATTAATTGACTCACCAATACTGTTGATATTCTTGTTGAAAAGTTCCTTAACATCTCCCATCTCATCGGTTCCATGTAGATCCACCTCTTTCAAACTCTCTATTTTGTACCTCCACATCTCCTTCAGGCTCTATATTATTTACCTTTGCATCTTCTTCAAGCTCTCTATTTGGTACCTTGAAATTTCTTTCAGCCTCCCTTTCTTCCCTTAGTGCTCTTTTTTGTTCTAGTAGTTTCTCATTTTTTTTTCCTTATTATTAGTTTTAATGCAAATGTATTTTAATTTACAATTCTTTTGGTTTCCCATATTCAAAATTTTATAAATATAAAATATAATTTGAAAACAACACAAGTGACTTCAATATTTTAATACTACAAATGATTATTGAGACAAATTCAAATATCTCAAATTAGAATTATAATATATGCTACAATCAAATTTCACAAATTGCAAAATCTATTTTTCTTCATATCTCTCATAAAAAAATGGCAATTTATAATTTAATCTGAAATAAATTTCAATATAACTTCTTCTTTAGAACAAAACATTCAAAGTATCATTTTCTAGAGGAAAAACATTTAATACTTATTTTCCATAGCAAAAAATAAAAATATTCAATATTCATAGAAAATGATTGAAATAAGGCCCCTTCTCCACCCCCAAAAAAGTCATTTTCTCATAGTGTGTGTGTATATATATATATATATATATATATATATATATATATATATATATATATATATATATATATATATATATATATATATATATCCCAAAAAAATTAATTTTCCCATAGTGTGTGTATATATATATATATATATAATCTCTTTTTTTTTCCTTATAAAATAAGATTTGTATCGTGAGAGAGAAAATAAATTATTTGTAAATGTTTCGGTTGAGAATTTTCTCAATGCCAAACTTTGATACACAAGTTTATAAAAATCTCAACTCTCAATATGGGTAGGGAAATTTCCTCTACCAAACTGTCAGCCGAGAGTATGGGCAGGGAATGATTCTAAGTGAAAAATTTATGTCGAGAGCAATTGATTTTTTTTGGAGAGCTTTTGCAGTATTAACCCGATGTGGTTAATGCAAATAAGACTTGCGAAAACATCTCGTTCGAGGATTTTCCATTTATCGCCCAAGAAGTTTTTCTAAATAGCAGCCAAAATATTTTCTAAGCTAAAAGCTTTCGGTCAACAAAAATTAAGATGAATTCTGCCATTTTCAAAAAATGGCTACTTAAGAGGAGTTGAATCCCTGAAAAATTTAAGAGTTGGATGACGCCTTTGGTACCATTGGATTTGTATATTAACATGTTTTAGATGATATAATTTTTGTTCATTTTTATGAAGAATTGATATTTATTAATAATATTATACTAAACTATGCTACTGCAGATTTTGAGACTTCTAAAAATTACCTGAAACCAACAATGAATATCTTCAAAATAAAGACACTAAATAATTTAAAAATCCACCTAGATCTGCCTCTCCATGTCTTCAAAAAAAAATAAAATTCAAATAACTTATTGATGATCACATTAAAATGGAAATTAAAGGGTCACTAAAAGTGTTGAAAAATCACCATTTATTTTTCTTACTCTATTTCGTTAAATGATTAAACATAGTGATTGAATCTTCAAATTCCCAAAAATAGTCCATGGTGAAGTGAAATCTATGCAGATTGTTATGATATCATTTTTTCCTAAAATGAAACCATGGTGGGTTGTTAATTCACTCATTATACTTACCAGAAATTTTCAAGTATACACATTCAGTATCCACCACATTTCTCTCTCTCTCTCTCTCTCTATCTCTCTCTCTCTCTCTCTCTATATATATATATATATATATATATATATATATATATATATATATATCTCGTTTATATTCTTACTTGAAGGAAAATGTTTACTAGGGATAAATTAATTAGACAAGGACTCTAGGGCCTATCATGCTGTCACCTTTGCATCCAAAATGTAGAGTATTCTAAGAACCTCTTTAATGTATGTAACTTATTTGAATCCCTTTGTGCTAAGAAAACTATTCTTCAAATAATATGATAGAGATATAGATATTATATATAAAACCATTGCAAATTGTATATCTTCAGCATTCCTTAGTCATATTATTAATATGACATGGAAACTCCTTTTAGTATTCCTCCCTTGGAAAGTCTGGAAAAGGTGAAATCACCACATCTTCCACAACCAAAGCCCTATGGATGATTTAGTTTGGGTCAAAAATTTTCATTCTATTTGGGAATTTGTACTCATTATTCCCTAGTCAGATAATGTTTTGCATTCTAATGTTATATAATCATCCATTCTTCGACTCCTATAGCTCACTCCTTGCAATTATGCCCCTACAAAGTATCCCTTCCTCTCCCACATCCTCTCCTTGAAACTCTAGTCTCCTCCCTCAAGATTTCTCAAATTCAATTTTGACAATACTTATAAAGGAAACCTTCATGATGTGGGCTACAAAGGAGTCTTGAGAGATAATTAATGTTCCATCATTCATGTTTATGCATTCATTTTGGTATTTGGAAATGACAATGAAACTAAGCTTTTCGGTCTTGAATTTGACCCTCAACACGTGATCAAGGAAACATTTTTGAGGTTATTTGTTGAAGGATACTCATATATCATAACCTCCATGATGAGGAAAATTATCCATGGCTCTACTCCAGGTAAATTATCCCAAATTTTGAACTTGGAAAGAAACTTGACTCAAAGTGCAACTCTCCTTCCAAGAATTATAGTTATAATAACATCTCATGTTCATAGAAACGGAAATTAAATTGCATACAATTTACCAATGAAGGATGTTCTGGATGGAAAACCACACTCAATCTTCCTTGGGATGAAATTCATGCATCCACTAAAAGAGTATTGTTTAGATTTAACAAGAGATGACTCTTCATCCTTGGATTGGGGGATTACGGACGTGATATGTGGTAGGGTGGTGAGGCCAATGTCACTCCACACAATAAATGAGAATGACATGCAACATTGTCCCTCACCCACTTAATTGTACAATCCATAACCCTAAAATCTCTTGTTTGTGGCGGTCATTACTTGTTGTGATGGCCCACTCATGTGGCTAATCTATTTATTCTTGTCTCTTTTCATGATGGAGGTATCCCACTTTTATTTTCCATCCCATTGTAGTGAGGAAACCCTCTCCTCTTTGTGGTTCCTCACTAATTTCTCTACTATGGGTGATGATGTTTCCTTCACATCTCTAATTTTCTGTACTCATATCATTGCTACCTTTCAATGGGGTAGTTTAATATTCCTACTCTTGGTTGACACCCACCATTCTTATTAATGACAGAATGATTATAGGTCTTTCAAATTCGACCTCAAGGTGACTTGAATGTCTTGAGCCTATGGGTTATAGGCTCTCAAAAGCTTGTTTCTCCTCAACAAAATTTGCAGCAACCTTGTACTAAATCCCAACTATGATGTTTTTTCTTCTATCAAGAGTTGTGTATAGGGTCATCTTCTAGCCATATCCTCCCAACAAAAATGTCTTTGGAGGCTAAAGCAACAGGTCCCTCTTGAATAGGACTAAGTTCCTACGTTCAATCTCTTCATAGATGGTCCTGACTGGAGCAGGACTCGACCATCCGATTAGGTCGTACATAGTTTAGAGGTCGAGCTAGTCATAGATCTCTTCTTGCACGAATTCAAATCAATTTTAGACCCTAAATTTTGACTTTATTTGCCTAATCGACTATTCACGGTCTCATATGTCGACCAAAATTTATCACTCAAACCTTAGGCATTTTCCTTCCACCTCTTATCTTTGGGACTTGGCAGATCACCCTCTCAGTTGACAACCTCAAAGGAAAAGCACATCTTACGGTGAACCATAGATGGGAAGGCGGTCCATTGCATAAGTGTAGCTACGACCCAATAGAATGTTGTAATCTAAGGGGGCATCAATGACTTCTACATCAACACAAACAGTCTTGCCCACAACAGTAATAGGACAATTGCAGAATAAGCCAATGGGTTGGGAAGAGTGACCATCCCACGCTTGGAGGGTGATAGTGGAAGGGGCCAACTCTAGAGATCCAAGTTTCTTCCAAACCGAAGCGGACATCACACAGGTGGATGCCCCCCATCAATGATGTAATGGGAGACGTTGGCATTCTAGATCTTGACAGGGATTTGGAAGGTGATGTAAGCAAGAAGGGGGGGATTTTATGACTGGTCAACATCAAAGATGATAAAACAATCATCTGAAGGATCCACAACACCCGTGGAAATTAGTAGAGCTTTTCGTTGTGAAGGGAACGACTGGAGAAGTTCCAGCGTTGAGATGGAAACAGGAGATTGCGCTAAATCATCTAATATACTATACGAATGGGCATCTTTTCTAGAAGCAGCATTTCAGCGTAATGGTCCCTTAGGGATCTTGGTATGAACCTTTGCCTTAGGCTAAGGGATCTGTAAAGGACCATTGGTTGTCGAAATAGGCTTTGTGGAACCTCAAGAAGGGGGCTTGGGGGCATACGTAGTAGGAGGCTTTTTGTACTAACGAGACTGAGTTTGAAGGTTGAGGTCAATGGTAATGGGTTGGTCATAGTTCATCATGAGAATCTAGTAATCAGAGGTACGAGATGGAGGAGGCTGAGTGGCTACCTGACCTTCAGGGGGTTGGGTAGCCACGAATCCTTCTTGGGGGAAAGGATTAGTAAACACAGTGGGCTGGATAGGTGTAGTATTAGGAGGAACCGAAGGGGAGGCTTACTGTCCTCACGATGGTGCTTGAGTCTCCCACATCTAATGCATCTGAGGTAAAAGAGGACAATTGTGGGTGTAGTGACCATAGACACCGCAACAAGAACAAGGCTTATTCATGCTAACATGCGTGTCATGCTTGGGCTGAGTGCCCTGTTGCTAGTTAACAGTGTTAGGTGCATTCCCTTGGGGATTAGGTCCTGGATTAGCTGGGGAATATTTATTTTGGGTGCCTTTGCTCTTCTTTTTGGAAGTAGGACGATTATTCGTGCCCTGTTGTGCATATACCTACCCCTGGGGGGTGGTGGTTGCTGTTGTGAGGTTTGTGAAGGCAAGGGAGGTAGGGGTGCTAATGCTGGAGGAGCTGGAGCACCAGGCTATGGAAAAGTGCTGGAGGAACTAGCCCCTCCCTGAGGGAAACCATAACCCATGGGAGGAAGAGTGTACGGATTTGAAAGGGGTCCAACGATACCGTAGGCGGCATGGGATGCCCCCGGTGAGTTGGCACCACCGGGTCTAGGGAGATCATGGAAGACAGTATAAACATAACCAGACTATGTGTAGATCAAGTCATATTTTAATGTAATTTGGAAATTAACTTCTTCAGTCTAAGGGAAATGAGATGCAACATATTTTTCGATAGCAGGGAAAAGGGATCTGAGAAACCAGTCCATGTAGACATGGTCTTCGAAGGTAGGGGCTCTACATAGGCTCTTACTTGTCTACCATTCATGGACATGATCGGATAGGCGGGTTGTAGATGATTGACGGAAAGAGGTCAAAATTTTGGTACTAGTGTCATAACGAAGGGAAAGCTCGAAGTAAGACAGAAAATCCTAGGCAAGAGTCGCAAAAGTAGTATGAGAGGAGGAGGCCTGGTCAACATACCACTTAGAAGCTTCTCGAGTAAGCATACGTTGGAACAATCGAAGATGGACAGAGTCATTGGTGATGGAGTTAGACGAACACCACATGTGGAAAGATCTAACATGGTTTGTAGGATCTTCTCCAGCAATACCTTCAAACTTGGGGATGTCAGAAGGGAGCTTGGTTGGCATAGCAAGCCAACCAGGATCATGGTGTATGGGGTCATTGATCAACTTGTTAAAATCGGGAAGACTGAGACCTGCCATATAAGGGAGCAAGGGAGCAGCCAGGATAGTTCATGTTATGGTCCCACTAGTAGTATTCCCAGCATTAGGGTCGGGGCTACCACCAGCGTTAGGTCCTAAACCAGACATGGTGAAGGTGACAGGGGGAGAACCGGGGATAGAATTAGAAGGGGAACCCGATGAACTAGAAATGGAATCATAATGGGGACTCGGTGGAGGAATAACTTGAATCCTACGTGGGGAGTAAGTCTTCCTAACGGAAACTGAGGATCAAGGCCAAGAATTCTATGGGATAAATGCCTTGGGGGCGCAATGATGGAAGAAAAAACATGGATCACAAAAGGAAGAGAGACCAACAAGGGCAAGGAGGTGCGGGATCAAATGATTACAATGTCGAAACAAGGGTAGAGAGGTGCAGGATAAAATGATTACAATGTTATAATCTTGGCCTGGCGGTGTAAACCAGGCGCTCTTCACTTAGGGTGTGTGTATTATGTGTGTTAATTTTAATTTTTAAACCCAGACATTTGTAGAGAAAAAAAAAATTCTAATGCATAACTGTAAATAAATCTGCAAATAACAGTAAAGTAAACTGAATATAACAGAAAATAAATAGCTAAAGATGCATTAATCTAAACCCAAGGAGGCGAGCTTCCCTACAACTAGTCTGTGGATGGGAAAAAATATAGTCAAAAAACACAAAAATAGCCAATGGATCTAAATTTGGGAGGGAAAATGATCTAAAGGTCATATCTGTTGGAAATAGGTGCAGAAAATAGCAAAAAACCAAAGGGAAAAATGCTGCAAAATGAGGTGGCAAAAGGTAAAAAGCTGAAGGCAAATGGAGTGGACCCTAGAGGAGGACCAGAAAAAACTAGAAAGAGGTGTTTTGGATGGATGAATAACCAATCTAAAATGGATATGAAAGTATAGGATCAGATCTAAAAAATGGTTGAACACACTGAAATCTCAAGAAAAGAAAAAAAAGAAGCTGAAGAGAAATCCTAGGGTTTGAAGTAGCTGGATATGCAAGGATTTGAAAAAAAACAACGGTTGTAATCGTAAACTCGTGTAGAGTCACCAGTTGTTAGTATGAATCTTAATCGCAAGTGTACGAAAAGAGCTCACTTTAGTTGTTCATAACAAACAGCCCTAACATCAAAGATGGATGCCAATTTATTTAGATCTGCAGTTAGTTGACCAAGACTAATGCTACAAAATATAGATCTATGCAGTTAAAGACATTAAGCAGTAAATAAAATCAGGAGTTTCTCGATACATCTAATAGACAAGACAAGAATATTTTTAAATAATTTTTGTATTTATGACACCTGGGAAGGGAACATAGAAAGATGTTACTAGTCCCCCTTAATGGGATGGGTTCTTGTATGTCCTCAGCAGTTCAGATCTAAGATATCTCTCTCTCTTGATGGTGTAGAAAACCCAGACAAAAAATGGAACTCTAGGGTAGTTCACAAGTAAAAAGGTAGAAAAATGTGACAATGATGGAGGATCAAAGTCAAACCACAAGTATAGATCCAGAGTGATATTTAGGCAACAAAAAGGTAGTGAGTGAATGGAAAAACCCTTCTATTTATAACAAAAATATTGAGTTAGTCTAGATATTGGTGTATAATTAAAATATTATTAACCAAATTCAGATCCAACTTTATGGAATATTTTATTATATTTGTTGAGGGAAAAGAACTTCCAACTTAACAACCTTTATTTGTAAATAATGAATAAATAAATGATTTATTTGTTATATTAAGGAAGTGGTTGATAATAATTAAATAAATAGTGATTTATTCAATTATTTATAAATGATTTAGTCAACTTAACAAATAATATTATTTAAATAATGTTTTAAATAATTATTCCTAGAAAGTAATAAGATAAATAATGATTTATCTAATTAATTATGACTATGAATATTAATTAAATCGTTGTTTAACTAATTATTCCTTGAGGAAAATCAAACAAATATGGATTTATTCAATATTTCCTCATGGGGTTTCCTGTTTAGACCATAAACAACTTAATAAATTATGGATTACTAAGTTATTTTTCATAGTGAAAGCAATTTTACTTGGGGTAGAATTGGTCTTACATGGTGTACTTTGGTCCATCTAATAGTACCAGGTTAGATGACCAAAAATCAGTGTAACAACAGTCCTCATCAGATAATCGTGATGAGTGCACCAGAGGAAGCCTTTTCGTGTAAGAGACTAGATGTGTCGCATTTTAAAAATTTTGGTTCATTAGTTTATTTCCATGTAACAAAATATGCCAGGAAGAAGCTAGAGCCAGTAGCTGAGTTGGAGATATTTGTGGGGTACACTGATACACTTCACAACTATCGGGTGCACTTGCCAGCACACAGGATGAAAGTGGTCAGAAGAGATGTGAAATTCGATGAAGAGAAGGCCATGCAAATTTACCTTAAGAGGGAGCTTTAGTTGTGTGCAGTTGAGGAGCTCTTAGCTCCAAAAGAAGAACCTCAAGATGTGGAGCAACCACAAGAAGAGGTGAAGAGAGTGGAAGCACCCACTAATGTAGAGACATCTCGAGACAGAAGGAAGCACACGAGAGAGGTTGATAGGTTGGTGCCTGATGCTAGAGAGAATGTGGGATCACCCACATCACAACATAGGTACAGAAGGCCCCTAGAGTGGTACATTAGCTACATGGCTCTTATGAGAGAAGGTGTAGATATAGAGCCATCCTCTTTTGTGGAAGTAGTGCATCAACCAATTTGGGTCGATGCCATATTTGAGGAGTATGACTCCATTATGAGAAATAGTGCATGAGAAGTTGTCCCAATACTAGAGCGGAAATCAGTTGTAGGATCTAGGTGGATCTACAAGGTGAAGCAGGAAGTAGATGAGAGTGTGGAGAAACACAAGGCAAGATTTGTGGCCAGATAGTTTTCTCAGGTGGAGGGGATTGAATATGATGAGACCTTTGCACCAGTCGCAAGGTACTCATCAATCATATCCATCCTTGCACTTTTAGCACACATGGGATGGAAGATACATCAGATGGATATAAATACAACCTTCCTCAATAGGGTTATTGAGGAAGAGGTGTACATTGAGAAGCTAGAAGGTTTTCAGACCTTTGCTAAATATTCACATGTGTTCAAACTCAAGAGAGAATTATATGGGCTGAAGCAAGCACCTCGTGCTTGGAACACCAAGATCGACAACTACTTCACCAGGTTGGGCTTCACCAAGAGTGAAGAAAATGTGAACCTTTACCATATTTTGGTAGAAGGTAAACTTTTGATCATTATACTTTATGTCAATGATTTGATACTGAAAGGTGATGATCATCTCATAAAGTCTTGCAAAGAGGATATTGAAAGAAAATTTGAGATGAAGTACATGGGGCTCTTGCACTATTTCCTGGGATTGGAAATTTTTCAAAGAGATGGGGAGCTATTTGTATCTCAAGGAAAGTATGCCAATGCAATTCTGAGGAAGTTCCACATGGAGGGCAGAAAACCCATGGAGACTCCTCTAGTAGGAAACTGGAGGAAGGAGGATTCTACTTCAGGTGAAGTAGTATATGCTACCATCTATAGGTAGCTTCTGGGTTCACTCATGTATTTGGTGAAAATACGACCAAGCATACGCTATGCAGTTAACCAGCTTAGTCATGTTATGGTTAAGCCTACCAAGCTTTTTTGTAAGGCGGGAAAGCATGTGTTGAGATTCCTCAAAGGCACTACATAGTTTGGGATATGGTATAGACATACAGAGGGAGTGAAGCTTCAAGGCTTCAGAGATGCATATTTGGCAGGGAGTCCATCCAATAGGAATATCACATCAGTGGGCATCTTCAGCATTGGATCAACAACATTTTCCTCATATTGTGTGAAACAGAGATTAGTTGTACTCAGTTCAGCAGAGGCAGAGTACATGGCAGCCAGTCAAGCAACATGTGAGGCCATTTGGATGAGTAATATACTTGTTGTTTTGTTTTCTTGACAAATGGATCTGACGGTGATTGATTTTGATAACCAAGGTTGCATCAAACTATTGTATAATCATTTTTTTCCTGAAAGGTCCAAGCATTTTGATATTCAGTATCACCATCTCAGAGATTGTGTGTAGAGGCGAATTATGTCATTAGAGTACATTCCCATGGAGGAGCAGGATGAAGACATCTTAACGAAGGCACTATCAAGAAGAAAATTTGAGTTCCACAGAGGTAGGATCAGGGTAGTAGAAAATCCCTTTCTTGTTGAGAGGGAGTGCTAAAATTGGAAACAAGAAGAGGCTTCTAATATAATTTTACCTTAATTAAACTATAAGGAAATTTTAATTCCACATCACATGACAGCTTGTACCAGTTAAATGATGTGAGAAGACTTATTTAGCTCAGTCAATTCAAGTTAGGGATCAAACTGGAGGCATGTAGATTTCACTCTAAGTTTTATGGAGTCCAGTTGCATCTTATTTGGAGTTGTAATTGTTTAACTTAATTATTTGAGTTAAAATCAGTTTTAACTAGTTCTAAATGATGGATGATCTAGTGAGAGGTCTAGTGAAATAAATTTGATTTAATTCACATGTAGTGATCAATTAGATAACTGATAATTTGCCAAAAATAGTTGTTGTATTTCAGTTCTAAGGAAGGATCGGTTGATATTGGAGTTAAATGGAAGTAGACTATTAGTTGTATAATTAGAAAATTGTACATGTCATGTATAAGGTCAGCAGGATGCCTTGGATGTATTATGCAATCAATTAGTGGGAATTTCCTAATTAATATGGAATCAATTCCCTCAGGAATGTGCAAGCAAGGTTGAGCAACCCAGAGGAAAGTTTTTGGTTAAGTATTGGACCAAACTTGCTGGCCTCAGTGTGAGACAGTCAAAGATAGTGTAGAGATCTCTCAAGCCTGAGAGAAGCATTGTATTGTTTCATATTCTTGACTTAATGAAATATATATATAGTGGGGTTTTTAGTTGAGGCTCTCCCTAGATACATATTTTTTTTGTGTGATTTAAATTCTTTCTCTTTCTTGTTCATGTGATTTTTCGATCGTAATTGGTTTCCACAATTTGTAGAATAAATTCAAGTATTTATTTTTAGCATATTACAAGATATGTTGAATCTATGTGGATTTTCTACATGTTACATATGGTTTCATATATATAACTCATCTTTCTCGCCCCTTGACCCTTCACTATTCATAAGTGTGTCTTGTGCCCTCCTTTAGAGTTGAGCACACTCCAAAAGCACGAATCCCCTTCCTTTCTATAAACTACACCCTCCAAAAATGAATAATTCTTCCTTAAGCTCACTCCTTCGACTCGAAGAAGTGCATGGTGTGCCCTCCTTGAGCAAACTAGTGCACCCCAAAGACCCGTAGCTCAATCGTTCAACCTTCCTGTATGTGTCATGCGCCTTCCTGAACTTCTTGAGTGCACTGCCACACCCTGAAGGCACGAAACCCCAACCTTCAACCTTCAAGTGTGCATCGTGAACCCTTCCCGAGGCCTCTTAGGTGAATGAGCACACCCTGAAGGCATGAATCCTCAACCTCCATCCTTTGGGAGTGTGCCATGCGCCCTCCCTCTCTCCCTTGAGTGCATACTGCACTTGGGAATCCCGAAGCCTTCCTTTTCATCCTTTGGACTTGCAACAAGCACCCTGCCTTGATTGCTTTCTTCCTTAGTGCACATGAGCACATGTTGAACTTGCAAAGCTCCTAATCCTTAGCCCTTCAACCTTTTAGAGTGTGTCATTGTTCCTTGAAGCTCCGTTGACCATTTTAAGTGCACCAAAAGGGAATGAGTGGGAAAATATGCATAAAAAATTATAGAGTAGAAGATTTTTGAAGTGATAGAAGCTTATCATGAGTGATTACAAAAACAGGTATTCCAAGGACCTCATGGAAAGAAAACACGACGAAGATCGGAAAAAGAGGGTAAATAAAGGAGGAACGAAAGGAACCAAACACCTGAAACTTGATGATAGCAGCACCCTAAAGACTCCAAGATTGAATACCATTTTGATGGTTGAAGCGCTATGATAAGGAGATGAACAAATAACAAACATAGTAGCAATCATGTCACCACTTAAGCAGATCCATGTCATCAGTAACTACCAGTCCCAGTCATCCAAGATTGTGACATGTCTATTTTAATGATATGGTGATGTGGAAGTGAAGATGTAATATTGTAATCATTGTAGAAGTGAAAATAAGTAGAATTCCAAGAGTCGTGTGTGATCAAGAGTCATGGAAGTCCGAAGGACATGTAATACAAAAAGTCATATGTGATTCCAAAAGTCATTAGGTCACTAGAAGTTATAAATTCATGATTCATGATGATATGAAATGACACTCCTCAATTTATAAATAGATCATCATTTCTCATTTCTCTTGATAGCTAAAACCAAGGTAGATGTTTAAGTAGTTTGAATTCGGGACTTATTCTGGATGGGGCTCCTATCCTAAATAGTGTGAGGTCCATTTGGGACCACATATCAGGGAGACCACTTTGAATGTTGGTAGGTCCAGCACTGTAAACATAATAATATAAACATAAAAACATATGTGCATTTGAACTAATAATAAAATAAAAGGATATGATGCATGCATCAGCAATAAGGGAATCTAGAGGCTCACACCTCCACCCTCAAAGTACTAACATGATTCACCTCCTTCTGCACAAGTCCAGAATCCACTACAAAAGTCAAACCTGCATCCAAGGTAGTGCTATAGCCTATCCCAGGTTGCATGTTATCTATCCTTCCTACTCCTAAGGGAGTGCTCCAAAAAATCAAGAATATCTAGAGGAACTTCTTGTGGCAAGGGGCAGAGGATAAATGCAAATGGGCATTAATGGCTTGGAATACATTATGTAAACCAAAAGATGTATGATTACTTGGTCTTCAAGATCTGGAGATAATAAATAGATAAAATGGAGTGAAATTATGGTGGAGATGGTTAAAATGGGGGTAAAAACCATGGGAAAGTTTGTGGAAATCAAAATATGCACCTAATTTCCAAAAAAAATACCTATTTAGGCTCTCGGGTTCAACCTAGGGTTCAGTTATTTGGAATTTGACATGGAATAATATAGGAATCATACAACATCATTGCTTCTATGAAATAATAAATGTAAAAGATGCCATGTTATGGGATGATGCTTGGAAAAAAACAATCCAAGTTAAGAAGATAGGAATGGACTCCCTTCCAACTAAGCATGGAAAATTGTGGATATAGAGAAGTCCAGCAATTTTGGATTAGGTACTGGAGAACAACAAATGGAGGCAATGGAATTTTAACATCTTTCAACAACCAACCATGATTGAATTATCCATTCATAATTTAATGGAGGAACTAAGCAAGCGACAAATTTTGTTTAATAATGATCAGTATCAACTCAGGTAGGGGAGGAAATAAGGATAGGATCTCAACCTTAAGTAATCCAAAGTGTATCTCAGTGAAGGGCATACTGGTTCTAATGACCCATAATGGAGGAAATTATGGATGGCACCGCACTGGCCAAAAAATAAAATTTTTATGTGGTTTATTTTACATTGGAAGGTTCTAAGCTAGGACAATCTTATAAAGAGAGGATTGACAGGTGCATCTTGGTGTTGCCTCTACGAAAAAAGAAAAATAAAACCTTAATCATCTACTAAAAACCTGCAGCTATAGGGAGACTCTCTGGGACTGGTTGACCTTCATCTTTCAACAAACAGACCAGAACAAGGAGAGCATACAATAAACAATAAATAAATGGTGGTTGCAGTATACTAAAAACGAAGTGGTGAATATAACTTTGAATTTAATTACAGGTTTCATCCTCTGGGCTGTCTAGAAGGATCACAACCGACGCATATATTGTGATAATAATCTCCCCATCGACAACCTAGTGGAATAAATGAGAAGCTATCTTAGGAAATAGTAATTAGCAGAGGAAACCAATCCTCAAAGGAACAGCAATCCCCCCAAGAAGTGAAAATTATGATTTTTTTTGATATGGAGTACCTAAGTGGACCGAGCCACTAAACCAGTGAGCACCATATACAGCTTGGCTCTATGGTGTGGTTGGTTCACATGAAGGCTTCCTGACATTACACTTTAAAGGGGAATCAAAAATGAATTTGGGTAAGGCATGGGTTGGAGGATTCAATCGAGACTGAACACGAAAAATATGCAGACTATATTTCATAAACCTAAGACATGCTTCAAAAAATGCAACATAATTCCAAGCCCTGGAGCATGGGATGGAAATGATGATTCGAGAAGGAATGATGAATGTGATAGTCGAAGGGGACTCTGCATTATCCATCTAAGCGGCATGAAGGTTGCTATTTGGTGCATATTTGAGAAAATTAATGAGGAACTGCCACCTGGCTCAATTAATCCAACTCATTCAGAAACATCTGGAGGTGCTGAAAACTGTGGAGTTGACCTTAGTACGTCGCTCACCAAATGCATTGGCAGACATGGTGGAAAATTTAGGGGTTAAGAGAATCCATTAGCTAACTGACATGGCATGGAAGGAGTTTTCTGAGGGTCAATTGAAGTAGGAATGCCAAAGGTTTCCGGAGCAATATTACTCCACGTCAAGAAGCCAGGTTGATAGAGAAGGGGTGGGCCCAAAGTAGGACAATGGCCCACTTGGTGATGCGAATGAATAACACTAATTATGGATATGCAAGTAGTGGTTAGTTGGAAAATGATAAGGGGTACATGTTCACAATATACGAAAGGGGTGATGGTGGATGATGGGAGGGAGACGATTTCCTCCTTAACTGATAATCATTCAAATCGACTCATTAATTGGAGAGGGTGACGAGAGGAGTGGGAAGGTACGACATCCTGAGGGTAGGTGTACTAGAGCAGGGCCATGGCGATTATGAATTTTAACAGATCGCTCGAAGGGACTAATGGGAGGGAGGCTACCCACAAGATCACACGATTGAATAGCAACACTATTGGCATGCCAGAGTTAATGAAAATAGAGAAGGAAAGTACTCAAAACTCAGTGAGGCATGTCATGTCTTGTTTGTTACCTTTAAATCGAGGTCAGGAAGCTGGCATTGTAGAGATAAGGCTAAATGTTGTAAGGTAGTGTAATTGTGAGTGTTAGTTAGAAATTTCCGCTAAAGAAATTAAGGTTTCAGGGAGTGAAATAGCTAAGGGTCACAGTGTTGGAGGCAGGTTGAGGGGCAGACCTTAGGTGGATCCACAGGGCTCTAAGACCAATAAAAGGACATGTATGGAGGATGCAGCGAGGGTGGTTGCTATAAATTATCAAACGATTGTCCCACAAAAAGGAAAGGAGATTATGGAAATATGGGAGAATGAGGTCAGAAGCTAGTGCAAGGCTATCCCAGATGAAAAAAATGAGGAGGAAGTGGATTGAATCATCGACACCAGGAAATCAAAAACTCGGATGATGTTGTATCATAAGACCTTGGAGATGGCTTGGCATGTTAAGACTCTGGTTGGGAAGCTGCAAGAAGAAGCAGTAGAGGAGCGTAGCAGGAGACTGTTTAAGACACAACTCCAGTTAAAGGCACTAGACTAGAGACTGAGAGGCATTGAGGAGGTTCTAAATGGTTTGATGAATATAGAATGACTGTACGTTAAGAGGATTGAGGATATGAACAAGATGTTCTCAATCTACTTGAAGTACATCCATAATGTGGATATCTTGCTAGGCGAAGAGCAAGGTGATCCAGTCTATCTAAGAAAATATCATGTTCGGAAGGTTAGTATTGTAGGCCAACGTCAACAGGTGACTCCGGATGCATAGGAAGCGTCGACAGTAACTCCGGGTGCGGGGGAAACCCATGTGGTTGATCTAAGTGCAGGGGAAACAACTCCAGTCAAATAGGGTTATGCGATGGAATCATGCTGTTAGTTAATTATGGCATTGGCCACTCTTTTTTTTAGTTTTTTCTTATGGTTTCATAATAAATATGGTATTTATTTTGATAATTTTAGGTTTGTAGATCCAAGATCAGTAGTTAGTAATATAGAAAAACCTGCAATGAGAAGTAGTAGGAAAGGTCATTTTGTTGAACTATATAAGGGATACCAACGACAAAAAATCCTAATGGCATGCTTGTTTAAATGTGTGATTAAGACAATATTCTTATGCAATTGATCTAGTTTCCAATCCAGCAGACCAGCTACCATTTTTGTACTTTGTGTTTATTTCGTAATATAAGGATTCTCTACTGACTTACAAAACAAAAAAAAACCTTTGGATTTATAATATTGATAATCCATTGGGTTTATTAATCCCTTGACCTTATAATATTAACCACAATAGTTTTTAATATTAATTCCTTGGGTTTATTATATCATATTATTGATAATACCAATAAAATTATCATATTATTATAATATAATAATTATTATTACTAATCTAACTATAATATAATAACATTAATCATATTTTATAATATAATATTTTTTTTTATAATATTTTTTTTTGTCAAGTTGTCTATGATCTTTAATTGACTTATCATCATTGAATTGACTCATTAATTGGAGGTGACAGAGGAGTGAGGAGGTGTACTAGAGCGAGAGCCATGGTGATTATGAATTTGTACAAACCGCTTGAAGGGACTAATGGGAGGAGGCTTCCCAAGATCACACGATTGAATAGCAACACTACGACGTTCAGTTAGCGAAAATAGAAGAGAGTACTCGAGAACTTTGGGCCTGATGTCATGGCTTGTTTTTACCTTTAAATCGAGTTCGGGAGCGGCATTAAGAGATAAGGCAGGCATTGTAAGGTGGTGTAATTGTGAGTGTGAGTTTAGAAATTTAAGCTAAAAGAAATTAGAGTTTCAGAGTGCAATGGCTAAGGGTCGTAGTGTTGGAGGCCGATTTGAGGAAGCGGACCTCGGTGGATCCACGGGGCTACGAGACCAATAAAAGGACATGTATGGAGGATGCAGCGAGGGTGGGGCTGCTATAAATTATCAAACGATTGTCCCACAAAAAGAAAGGAGATTGTGGAAATATGGGAGAATAGGGTGAGCTTCGGTCTGAGAAGCTGTCCAAATGAAAAAGTTTGAGGAGGAAGTGGATTGAATCATGAAACCAAGAAATCAAAACTACGGATGATGTTGTATCATAAGACCTTGGAGATGGCTTGGCATATCAAGACTCTGGTTGGGAAGAGCACCAAGAAAAACGATAGAGGGCAGCAAGCGAGACAGTTTGAGACACAACTCCAGTTAAAGGTGCTAGACTAGAGACTGAGAGATATTGAGGAGGTTCTAAATGGTTTGATGAAAATAGAATGAATGTATGATAACAGGATTGGGGATATAAACAAGATGTGCTCAATCTACCTGAAGTACATCCATAATGTGGATATCTCGCTAGGCGAAGAGCAAGGTGATCTGGTCTATCTAATAAAATAGCATGTTCGGGAAGTTAGTGTTGCAGGCGGACGTCAATAGGTGACTCCGGATGCATAGGAAGCATCAGCAATAACTCCAGCTGTGGGGGAAATCCATGTGGTTGATCCAAGTGCAGGGGTAAAAAAACTCCAGACAAATAGGATTATGCAATGGAATCTTGCTGTTAGTTAATTATGGCATTGGCCACTCTTTTTTTTAGTTCTGTCTTATGGTTTCATAAGCAATATGGTATTTATTTTGATAAGTTTTGGTTTGTAGGTCAAAGATCTGTAGTTAGTAATATAGACAAACCTACAATGAGAAGTAGTAGGAAAGGTCATTTTGTTGAACTATATAAGGGATACAAAAGATATAAAATCGTTATGGCATGCATGTCTAAATGTGTGATTAAGACAACCTTTTTCTGCAGTTAGTCTGGTTTCCAATCTAGCAGACCAGCTGTCATTTTTGTACTTTGTGTTTATTTCGTAATATAAGGATTCTCTATTGACTTACAAAACAAAACAAAACAAATTGGATTTATAATATTGATAATCCATTGGGTTTATTAATCCCTTGACCTTAAAATATTAACCACAATAGTTTTTAATTTTAATTCCTTGGGTTTATTACATCATATTATTGATAATATCAATAAAATTATTATATTGTTATAATATTGTAATTATTATTACTAATATAATTATAATATAATAACATTAATCATATTTTATAATATAATATTTATTTTTATAATAATTTTTTTTGTCAAGTTCTCTGTGATCTTCCAGGCTTGACTTGTGGCTTGAGGAGTTGCGGCCCAGGGACATCTAAGTTGTCAAAGTCACTCAGGATTCGCACTCGGCCTAGGCCACGCCAGCCCTTAGCTAGCTGGATTTTTTAGCATGTCTCCTCCCACTAGCACAGGGCACAAGCACCCCTCGTGAGGTTTGATCCTAGGTTGCTTTGCAGACGAGGCCCATCCTTAACCAGTTGTGCTAGTGGGACTTGACTATTTTTATAATAATATTATTATTTTATATTTATTAATTTTAATATGATATATATATATATATATATTAATTTGATCATAAATATAATATATTAATTAACATAATATATATTAATTTTATTATCATAATAATAATATAATAATATTTTATAATATAATATTTTATTATTATTATTATTATTATTAAATACATACCATTAATGTCTATCAGTGTATTTCAACCATATTTACTAATGTGGTTGTTCATGTGATTGATATGTGCCTATCGGTGTATATCAACCACATTTATTAATGTGGTTGTGCTAGTATTTATCATCTATCTTGATGCTTTTCAAGTGGAAAAAAATGGAGGAATAATATTGCAAGTTCATTTTAACAATGGGTCTCGCTTTGGAGAATCAGGGCTTGAAACCTTTACGAGTCGTTTGAGGCCTTAATTGATATATTTTTGTAAAATAACTCTCACTTATGTATGATCCTTTGGTGACCTTTTAAAATCATAGACCTTTCCAATAGTGCAAGAATCACATCAAACAAAGTTCATATGCAAAATTTATCCCTCATGCAAGTTGACATACCTTATTGACCACCATGGTATGAGAAGATGCCACATCAACCCTTGCTACTCATGCATATGGGGCTCGCCACATGTGGATTTTCAAGAAGACTCTAGAAGGTCCACACCCATAACTCTAGTTGAGGGTTGAGGGAGTCAATCCTTACCCCTAGTTGGTTGTGGGTTATGTTAAATATAGAATTGCTAAGAGGCATAGGGGTTCCATTCTATGCTATTGTATTTTGTTCCATAGTTGAGTAGAACAATTGGGAATGGAAAGTTAGCGAGTATAACATAGTGGATTAAGGTTTTGTAGAAGCCTTACATGCCACATGTATTAGGTAACTCTATAGAGTGTACATTTTGTTTTGTTCTTGCATATTTCCATACCAAAGAAAAGAGAGAAAAGCTAGGCTCACCTTTTAGTTAGGTTTTCTCTAGTAAGAGTTTCACAAGGAAAAATTTGTGTCTATTATGGATGGTATGTGTGTATTTTTATGTCTAATATTTATGACATTTCATCTAGTTTAATCATTAAAATATAAAAAAAGTGAATAAAGAATCTGATGTTAAATGGAATCAACATTCACAATAAATATTTTAGTATTTTTCCATATCTATTGTGATAAGTTGTTCCCATGGAATACCCATCATAGTTTATAGGTCACACATTGTGATTTGATCCCCAAGGATATGGACTCATCATGCAACTTGCCAAATATGTTTAGCATGCCCTTTGTTGCACCATTTCCAATGGAGGCTCAATTCGAGGTCCTTAAAAGTGGTAACCATGCTCCCTCTCCCACAAGAAAAAAAACTTTTCCAATGATACATACTCATATCCTGCGAATACATGAACAACAAACAACACACAAATATTTCCAATTAATATGTAACATTCTCCATTATCCACCACCCATTTCTACGAAGGTAAGGTCCTGAAAGGTAAACCCTAAGCTTTGTGCAAGCAAGGTATTGGTTTTAATTACGCTAGCTCAACAAAAGTGAGGTCTTGAAAGGAGGAGATTGATTATAGCAGATTTTTTATGGGGAGGCTTGGCCAACATCTGGGGTATCATGGATTTACTCCTTTTCTCCCTGAGTACTAAGACTAATAGATTGATGTATTGTGTTGGAAGGAAGTATTTTCAAGGGCTCAACCCCAAAAAAATCTAAAGGTAAAACTAATGGTATTTTTTAGGGCTTATCCCAAGGAAGGAACCTTCAAACATTAATGAGAAGAGATGTTTATATAAAATTCTCCACTTCAATTTTATCTATTTGACCCACCTTCTTTCTTCTGCGAGGGGTAAATTGCTCATTAGAATTTTGAGGTCTAAAATGGGCCTCCTAAGGAAATCTGTTACACCATTTTTCGGTCATCTAACCTATTATCATTAGATGGACCCAAGTACACCATGTAAGACCAATTTTACCCTAAGTAAAATTGCTTTCACTATGTAAAATAACTTAATAAACCACATTTATTAGGTTTTTTATGGTCTAAACAGGAAACCCCAAAAGGAAATATTAAACAAACTTATTTTGTTTAATTTTCCTCATGGAATAATTAATTATACCATAATTTAATTATTATTCCCGGTCATGTTTAACCCAAAAACAAAGAAATTAATTAGATAAACCTTTATTTATCTTATTATTTTCTAGGAATAATTATTTAAATCTTATTTAGATAATATTCCTTGTTAAATATGACCAAATCACTCACAAATAATTAAATAAATCATTATTTATTTAATTATCTTTCAACCACTTCCTTAAATAATTAAATAAATCATTATTTATTTGATTATCTTCTAACCGCTTCCTTAGAAAGATAAATAAATCATTTATTTATTTATTTTTGACAAATCAAGGGATTTGACCCAAGTCAAATACCTTTTCCCTCCAACAAATATAATAAAATATTCCATAAAAAGTGGATCTAGATCTCGTTAACCCATGCACCAAGATCTAGAATGACCCAATATTTTGTTATAAATAGGAGGGTTTTTCCTACCATTCTTCACCTTTTGTTGCCTATTAGATCACTCCGGATCTATACACTTGGTCCCATTTTTCCATCATTTGCTGTGTGAGCTCCCATTGAGCTCTATTCTTTGCATTGGGTTTTCTACACCAACAAGAGAGAGAAATCTTAGATCCGAAGTGCTGAGGACTTCCAAGAACCCATCCCACTGAGGAGAATTGGATACGCCTTCTTGTTTTTCTCCCAGGTGCCCAATTAATACAAAAATTCTTTCAAAAATTGTTCTTGTCTTGTCTATTGGTATATGGAGCAAACCCTTGTTTTTACTGCTTAATGTCTTTCCATGCATAGATTTGGTTTTTGCAGCTCTTTTCTTGTTCAACTAACAGCAGATCTGAAGATATTGGCAGCCACTTTTGTTGTTAGGGCTATTAGTTATGCGTAGCTAAAGTGGTCCTTTTTCGTACACTTCGACAAAGGATTCACACTAACAAAATTACAAAATAATAGTGGAAAAAATCTAATAAGATTTGATGACATCATCAAATTTTAGAGGGAAAATGAAAAAACTACTTTTTCAATTCCATATTTTCAACTTATCTCCCAAAGTTTTTTTACCAAATTTCCGAGCGGAGTGCTCGTTGGATGCGAAATTTACCTCACCCAAAGATGGGAAATGTTGCACAAATTTCTGATGTGGTCCACACGAAAAATGAGAAATACATAAAAAAACGTGATTACAATCACGTTTTTTTTATGTATTTCTCATTTTTTGTGTAGAAGAGTTCATCGAAAGTATGCAACATGGGTACTCCTTGGATGAGGAATTAAATTCCGCATCCAACGAGTACTCCCGCTCGAAATTTGAGTAAAAATTTTGGGAGATAAGTTTAAAATATGAGTTGAAAAAGCAGTTTTATTATTTTATTATTTTTTAATATTTTTACTTTTTTACTCCAAAAATGGTGAATCATCCATTATGGATGACATCATCATCTTGAATCCTATTGGTTGTTATAAAGTTTATTTTTGTTGTACATTTTTCTTATGAGGCCTATTTTAGACCTCAAAATTCCCCTAATGTACAACCCGTCGTCGTTCCTAGAGACACTTAGAGTTACATAGACCAAAGGCTCAGGGACATATTATACTAAGAAGTAAGTACATATGGTAGGTAACAGGAAGTTATCAAGAAACAAATTTCATGCTACTTGCTACTTCCTAAAAACAAGGAATATTAATCCGAATGGGACCAAGACCTTCAAAAACCGACGCATCAAAGGAGTACTATGGAGGCAACATGCAAACTTCAGTATAAAAGCACAGACAATCTGTGAGATAGCTATCGTAAAGAGTGGCCGATTCAGAAATACCTTCATGCAACAAGCTATCGAAGCCTCAAGCGAATGAAATATTGAGAAGATATTAGTTATCATTGAGCTGATATCCAGATACACAATACCACCATGCATGGGCTTACCAATCTAAGAATCCATACATGACAATAGCATTTTAAAAACACCCTCCCAAAGAAACTAATATAGCAGAAATACGGTTTAGATGAATAGTGGAACAAAATATCATGCATGAGCCATATTTAAAGCGCTTGACTGATTCGAGCATGGGTATCAACTAGGATAAATCCACACCAAAAATCAGTGAGCCACTCGCATTCCAAAACATGATACAAGAAGGATGGATGAAATGAAATGATATATTAAAATAACACATAAGAGAGAAAGTTACACATTGTGAAATACCTAAGACCAGAATCCTCTTTAACAGATGGAACTCCTCCTCACTGAGACCCTATGGGCTCTGAGCTTTCATATAAGAGTTCTACAAAATGTATACAAAAAGCCTTTCACTGCATAGTTTTCTGATAAAATCTGGAACCCTAAATCATCTGTTCTTTGGGAGCGTTATAGGAGAACAAGAAAGCTCGAAAAAGGGAGTAGGTGATAAACATTTAATTGTCTCATTAAAACAAAATGGCAGAGACGTGCACGCCCATACTGCTCGATGAATTTGTAATGCTGTTTGTACTCTGTGGCCTGCTAACTGAAATAAATGCAATGGGTAGAAATCTCTTCAGGAACATGGCAAATAAGTAAAATCACATAAACATTCCGTCCTTTCCTGAAAGAAAATGGTGCTGAAAAGAAAGCTTTAAGGTATTTTTTTTGTGAATGGTACCCTCTGCCTTCTAAACCCTGAATTACGGCTGAAAATATTCAATGCTGAACGTTGAATTCCTCGATCATTCACTGATATTTCTCTGCTGCTCCATTAATATCTTCATCTGCAAAATCGGCGCCTTGAATGTCTCTGGGAGGTTTGACAGAGTTTAAATCTGTTCTTTTAATGGAAGTCATATCACAACAGCTTCCCAAGCCTTCCCCATAATTTCAGCCTCTGAAAAATGGTCCTTTGATGTGCTCCTGTTACGGTAACATAGACTGAATCATGGCGGTTTTCCGCCGCTGTAACCCTGCAAAACACAAAAACCCGTTAAGAAAACGATGCATGGGGATGGTGGGTGCAGGTGGTGAAATGACGGAATAGTGCGGGGCGATGGTGAAAAGTGCAGAGAAATGGCAGAGAAATGTTTTGGTAAAGGTTGGAGGAATGTATGAAATTTAACGTAGGCAGCGGATGTTTGACCTTTGGAATAGGAATGTATAGGGGAGACGGATGAATGTACGACGGGAGCACGTGGAATGATGACGTGGAGGAAGGGGGTCAATGGCGTGGCGTGGGTTAAATCTAGACCGTTCGATCTCAGGAGGAGATCGACGGTGGGAAACGTATACGAGGGAAATGAGACGGTGGGCCAGGGGCACTATTGACTTGGATTAACTTCCACACATCTTCGGATTGCGATGACTGTTGGATGAAGAGCCCCATATCAAACGGTGGATATGAATATCGCGCAGTATCTTTTGCCGAACAATAACGTGCGATGGAGAGCGGTTTTTGAGCCATACGCAGGGACACGTGGCGCACGATGTATGGAATCGCTCCGAATTGAGAAATACCGCCTGCCTCCGAAAGGCACTGCGATAGAAACCAGGCATGTTTTGCACAGTGATCAGGTGTGGGGACCACCGGGACAGATAGACTTTGGGTCGTTGATGTTACGAGATGACCTGGACGCGTTGAGATATGATCGACGGCAAATGAGTGGGACCGTGTGCGCGATGGGATGTAGAGGCCGCTGATCTGCATAAATCGACTGCTATCACCGGCTTCCGACATACATTTAGGATAAGCACCTTTCCCCGGCTAGCCGCTTGGTCTAGCGCCAGTCACATGGAGGGAAAGGTGCAGTGGCTAGGCCGAAAGGGTCTAGACCGTATACAATTTCAAATGTGGGTTTTTTTCGGCCCTTTTAAGTGCAATTTATGCAATTTCGAGGTCGGGAGAAGGCAACGATAGGCGGAAAATGGATTCTTTCAAGCGAAACAAAAGGGGATTTCTTGTCAAAGATTCAGAGATTCAATGGGGCTGAAATGATCAACATTGGCTCTACCTGGGGATGGCACGTTCATCCCTGGATGTGTCGAGAACTTCGCAGACCATTTGATAATCTTCTGTGCAAACTCTGCTCTTCAACACTTCTACCTTTCTTTTCCATAATTCATCACGACACCCACGTTATTTCAAACAAGAGTGAAAACAAACTAATATACAGTATAATACAGCAGGCTATCTCTGCCTGAATTAGAATTGGAAGTAGGGTTTAAGGAACTGACCATTTACAGGGGCATCAAGCAAGTCACCATGTAAATTTTCCAACTTGAAAGTATTGTTACCTCCCTGCTCCACAATTTTGAAGGGACCAAACCAAAGTGGGTCGAATTTACCATGTTTTCCTTTTTCAGCTCTCCGGATATCCCACCTGAGTACTAAATCATGAATCTACAGATTCCTATCCTTAGCATGCTGATAAAAAAGGTATTTCATCTTCTCCTAATACTCTGTCAGCCTTTGATTCACCTGGTTCCGCATTTCCTCCAATTCCACCAGCTGATTTATTCGCCTGGTCATATCATCAGGCTCTTCTTGACTTTCCTGCATGAATCGGACTACTGGTAGGGCTAATTAAATAGGGAATACTGTGGCCCTCCCATATACTAATTCATAAGGGGATTTTCCAGTTGCTCTCTTGTTGGTAATTCTATTGGCCCACAGAGCAAATTCCAACTGGGAATCCCAATTTTTCTGATTTTCATTTATAGCCTTCTTCAGTGCCCTCACCAAGGTTTTATTGGAAGACTCTACCAAGCCATTTCCCTGTGGATAATAGGCTGTAGAGTGACTTAGTGTGATATTATACTGCTGACAGAAACTCACAAACTTTGCAGACTTGAAGGCCTGCGCATTATCTGTCACTATTCTGGTAGGACAACCAAACCTGGATATGATGTTTTCCTCCATGAATTTTATTATCATAGTATCTGTGGCGTTTCTTACAGGTATGGCTTCCACCCATTTTGTGAAATAATCAGTGGCAGTTAAAATCCACTTATGCTGACCACTTGATGGAGGATGTATTTCACCTATAAAATCAATTCCCCATTGTCGGAATGGTTCGTCCACGTGCACGGGAATCATGGGCAGAGGTGCCAACTTCTGTCTTTCAGCAAATTTCTGACACTTCTCACAAGCTCTAACTCGGGCAAAAACATCTCCAAAAAGCTTGGGCCAATAGAAACCAGCCTTCAAGATTTTGTGAGCAGTGGCCCTCCAGCTGTAATGACCCCCACAGATTCCTTCATGAAATTCGGCCATTATACTCTCTACCTCATCCTCTATCAGACACAAGAGTAGGATGCCTGAGGGATCTCGCCAATATAGCCGGCCATTGGCGACTATGTACTTCTGTGATTTCAATTTTAGCGTTCTATATTTAGCTTTATCACAGCTTGGAGGGCAGCTGAGTGTGAGGAGATATTCTACTATCTCTTTGTACCACTGACTAGTGAGGTACTTTATATGTGTTTCTGTAGTAGCTATCCCAATTCCTTGTCGCTCTTCTTTCTCCTCAGATTCCTCACATGCTATTGTGGACAAATTTATACCCAGAGCCTGATAGTTTGATTCAGATAAGATTTTGGCTAGCCCTTGTCCTTTGATCAGCTTGGTAGGGCGGATGTCTAGCTCATATTCCTGTATTTTGGCAATCCACTTCCCCCTTTTTCCTTCACTATCCCCTTGGATAAGAATATCTTTTACAGCAGCTGTAGGCACAAATGCAGTGATATGGGACTGCAAGATATACATGCGGAATGCTTTGAGGGATTTCACTAGGGCGTATGCTTTCTTTTCTAATATGTTATATTCTAATTCTGCATCACGGAGTACCTAATTGAAGAAGGCGATGGGCTTCGCGTACCCTTCTTCATTTTTCTGCAATAAAACTCCTGCTATTGTATGAGGTGATGCAAAAGAAAAGATCATGAAAGGTTTAGCATAATCTGGTCCAGCTAGCACAGGGGCTTCTGCAAAAGCATTTTTTATTCTGGTAAAGGCCTCTCGTGATTCCTGGGACCACTTAACCTCATTATTTTTCTTCAGCATGTCGGTTATATGTCTAACTATTTCAGCATAGTTAGGGATAAACCTTCTCAGAAAATTAATGCACCCTAGGAACACCTGTACCTCCTTCTTATTTCTGGGAAGAGCAATACCATTTATAACCTCTACCCTCTTAGGATCTATCTTTACCCCATCTTTGGTTACAATGTGTCCCAAAAGTTTACCCTCTTCTAATGCAAATAAAGACTTTTGAGGATTTAGAGAGAGACCATACCTTCTGCATTTCTCAAAGGTTCTACGCAAATGCTCAATGTGCTCAGTATCATTCTTCGAAAATACAGTGATATCATCGAGGGAGACTACCAAAAATTTATCTTGCTCCCCAACAAAAGCAATGTCCATGGCCCTCTGAAAAGTGGCCCCTGCGTTGATCAACCCAAAAGGCATCCTGGCATACATAAATGTACCCCATGGTGTGGTGAAAGCGGTCTTCTTTTGATCTTCTGGAAGTACAACCACCTGATTATAACCAGAGAATCCATCCATCATTGACATCCTAGAAGCTCCAACCACCTTCTATAGGATGTGATCCATCTTATGCAGTGGATAATTATCCTTTAAGGATGCTTTATTTAAATTTCGGAAATCCACACACAGCCTTATTTCTCCATTCTTCTTTCGGACAGGGACTAGGTTTGCCACCCATTCAGAGTACCTCAATGGCACAATTATTTTGGCCTTTAACAGCTTCTTAATTTCCTTCTCAATAGAGGGAAGCAGCAGGGGATTTATTTGTCTGAGCTTCTGCTTATGAGGTTTTGCATCTCCCTTTAATGGAATTTTGTGCTACATTATACTGTTGTCAAAAGTTTTTAGGTCCTGATAAGACCATGCAAACACATCTCTGTAAGATTGAAATAATTTCTGGTATAGCTTCTTATATTCTTCTGGGATCTTCTTGGATAGTTTCACAATTTTGGGGTCAACATCAGTACCAAGATTCAGGTCTTCTACCTGATTTTCTTCTGACACTTTGGTTGGCTGTAGTGGGACATCATTTTTGTCAAACAATATTTCTAGAGGCACTAGCCCTCTAGGTATAATGTTTCCCTTTAATAGCAACACTTTATTACCTGCGATTTTCTTCTCCCAATTTCTTCCTGAAGTGTCTTCAGTCTCTTCTTCTTCATCAGCATCAATCTCCGTATTGGAGAATTCTCCTACTGTTTCCAGGAATTTCGTCATCTGTTCTTCATCCTCAAATACCTGCCAGTGCTTGATGTTATCTGGGATTGATGGTCGATAACGTACCTCAATTTCATATCTTAAAAGAGGGTTCTGAGGTGGACGAAATGTGCTAGCAGCCACAGCAAGGGAATCAACCATCCTGTTCTGTTCTCGAGGCATGAACTGGATATTAAATGCCAAGAAAAAATTCTCCACCATGTCCCAAAATTCATTCCTATAAGCCCTCAGCTGAGGATGTTTGGTTTGACACTGATTTCTGACTTGTCTAACCACTAGTTCTGAATCTCCCAGAACTTTTAAACTTTGTATGTTTATGCTCCTGGATGTCTGCAATCCTAGAAAAAGTGCTTCATATTCAGCCACATTATTAGTAGCTTCATATTCCAGCTTGAAGGAAAATGGTACCCATTTCCCTGTAGGAGAAATCAATAGTATTCCAGCTCCATTACCTTCTCTTGAATTTGCTCCATCAAAATGGAGTGTCCAGATTCCTGTTTCATTGCTCTCAGAGGGCTGCTCAGTCTTGACCTGGAAGAAGGATGGTTAATGAGAATAATCTTGATCTTATTCCAGCATTAAGCATGAGAAATATCCTTCTTTACTGTAGACTGGTGAATTAACAGAGCTATCAGCCTTGGTCACCATCTTGACAAATCTAGTTTCCCTGTACAACCTCCTCTCCTAGCCACCAAAAACTGGGATAGTGGAATATGTTAGATCCAGCTTAATTGACCCACCAATTTTTGTTCCCCAGGACCTTAACAGTAACATGCCAAAGCGATCTGGGATGTCTGCCACCACAATGTCCATTACCACACTTTTTGCTGGGATTTGGGCCAAATTGACCACCAAATCTTTGATCATCCATAAGCATTTAACTCTTTTGGAATCAAATGAATATAGGTCCTTGTATAGACGGGTGATTTGTAATCCTAGTTGTTCCATAACTGACAGAGGCAATAGATTATGGGAAGCTCCAGAATCTAACATACAGTTATGTAATAGCAGGTCATGAATCACTAGAGACACATAGAAAGGAGGAGCAGAAGCATCTAATTCCTCAACATGTGGGCCAAATACAACCATGGGCCTTTCTTCTTGAAGGTTGAGACTATCTGGGGTGAGTGCTGCTTCTGGAGGGATCATAAAAGAGGTGACTTGAGATTGATATGCAGGTTTCTTTAATAGTTCAGTCAAGGGAACTGGGATTTTGACTTTCTCAAGTTCCTTTTGCAGACTGAAAACAGGGGAAATTTTTTCTATTACAACCTCTTTTAACTCTTTATTTTCAGCTCAGGGTTCGACTTCTTTTGACAGAGACTTGGTATTAGGGGGAATGACTACTTTTTAAGAGGAAGGAATTTTATCATTAGACTACAAAGGTTTGTTTAGAGGGCCCTTACCTTTGTCTGTGACTTTCTGCGTTGTAGACTCCTTCTGAGCAGGTGCTTCCTTCCGGGTTAGCTCTTCTTCTCGATCTTGAGTATGAGTCCTCTTCCTAGAAGATCTGAGATCATATCTTCTATTGAACTGTGCTTGCATGAAATCAACAAATTGTTTGCAGTAATGATCAATTTATGCGTCTTTTGTGTCTCTGGCCTTTTCTTCTTCTTGCAATGAGCACTCAGCTCCATCATTTCCTTTCAAAGGGCATTCTTCTCCATCGCTATTTGAAAAATAAATATTTGCATCCTCTAGTCCATAGGCAGTGTCTTCAGTAGAATCATCTACTGGACCTTCCAGGTACAATGGGTGTGGTACCTGATCCTGTTGCTCCTTTGTTTTCCTTAGCAATATTTGCAGGGGTGGTTTCCTATACTAAGGATTGTAACCTCTGTTTTGAGCATTGTGGAAATTCTTGGAGGCTGAATTCTTGGTCTCCAATTCAAGCTTGACCAGTTTACCAGAAAGGTTCTTGATCATTTTGCTCATTTCTTCAATTCTGTCATTGGCTGAGTCTCTGTCTTGGTAGGAGGTAGATACCTCCTCTTTGCCCCTTCTTCTAGTATCTTGTTCATATTTTCCCTTTGATTTGCCAGTGGAGGAAAAGTTTGCTACCAACTCTATTGCATCTGTCTGAGCATCATCCAGAGTAGCAGGCTTTCTTTCTCTGAGAGAGAAACCGAATTCTTAATCAAAATATGCTACAAAAATAACTTTAGCAGCAGTTTGATGAGGTTTCATATCAACAGGAAGACTCAAATACAATTTATTAAATCTCTTGATAAATTCTGACACTCCTTCATTATGTCTTTTCTTGAGTGTATTGAACTCAGTAAGACAATGTCCATGGTCTTTCTTCTCTCCCCATTTTCTGAGAAAAGTATCTTCCATTATTTCCCAAGTGGTAATAGAACGACCTGCCAATGTCTTAAACCATTTTCAAGCTTCACCATCAAGAGATTGGACAAAAAGCCTTAATACCACATCTAAATGTTCCACATTAAAATTCTCTACAAAAGCACAAAAGAGCTCAAGATGTTTTTGAGCATCAATCTCATTTTCCCCATTGAATCGGGGTAAAATCTTCAAATAATCCTGTGGCAAATCATTCAACACTTGGGGTAATGCCAGAGGAGCATATTTATTTAGCAAGAAGCCTGGAACATTTTCCATTGGAGGGGGTGGAGGTAGTGCAATAGTTTGATGAGTAAGAGGAGGAGGAGGTGGAAGTGGAGTATGAATAACAATAGGAATGTAATGAACAACAGGCTGAGGTGTTGAGGGGAATAATGGCCTATTAACAGCAGATACTTCAGTGACTTCTTTAACCTCTTCAACCTCAAGAGTAGGGTGAAAATTATCTTTATTTCTGATACCTCCTCGGGGTGGGCTATCTGAATAGTAGTAATCAGTATCTCCCACAGTGGAGTCAGGATCTAGCACTTGAGATTCTTGAGAAGAAGAGGATGGAAAATCTTCTATAGACAATTCAGGGATTTCAGAGTGGACTGATTTTCTCTCCCTCCAAATTCTTCTATGTATAATATTTTCAGGGTCAGACACTGAAAGTGTCTTTGGCTGAGACGTATCTGACCTCAGGTGTGGCTTTCGAGGAGCCAGGACTGCAAATAAATTTATCAAATAAACAAATGTGGAGTCACCAAGGTGAGGGATCTACAACTCTCAACTCTCCATACTCACCTACTTGAAGAGTGAAATAGGTTTTTTCGAAGCCCAGGGATTTATATTTTCTCAACTTCGATCCCCGACAACGGTGCCAAAAATATGTTGTCGCTCCTAGAGACAGCCTAGAGTTGTGATAGACCAGTGCCTAGGACATCTTATATAGCAAAGAGCATATGGTATAACAGAGGGAGTTATCAATAAAAAGCTCTCATGCTATCTCTTGTAAAACAAGGAATATTAATCTGAATGGGACCAGGACCTTCAGAAACTGACACAGAGAAAGGGATATTGCAGAGGCAACATGCAAAACTCCAATATAAAAGCAACAGACAATTTAGAGACAGCTTACTGTAAAGTGGGCCGATTCATAAATACCTCACAGAAATAAGTTATCAGAAGGTGTATGTAGTGAATGAAATATTGAGAAGATATTAGTTATCATTGAGCTGATATCCAGATACACAATACCACCATGCATGGGCTTACCAATCTAAGAATCCATACATGACAATAGCATTTTAAAAACACCCTCCCAAAGAAACTAATATAGCAGAAATACGGTTTAGATGAATAGTGGAACAGAATATCATGCATGAGCCATATTTAAAGCGCTTGACTAATCCAAGCATGGGTATCAACTAGGATAAATCCATACCAAAAATTAGTGAGCCACTCGCATTCCAAAACATGATACAGGAAAGATGGGTGAAATGAAATGATCTATTTAAATAACACATAAGAGAAAGTTACAGACTGTGAAATACCAAAGACCAGAATCCTCTTTGACAGATGGAACTCCTCCTCACTGAGACCCTATGGGCTCTGTGCCTTCATACAAGAGTTCTACAAAATGTATACAAAAATCCTTTCACTGCATAATTTTCTAATAAAATCTGGAACCTTGAATCCTCTGTTCTTTGGGAGCTTTATAAGAGAATAAGAAAGCTCGAAGAAGGGAGTAGGTGATGAACATTTAATTGTCTCATTAAAACAAAATGGCGGAGACGTGCATGCCCATACTGCTCGATGACTTTTTAATGATGTTTGTACTCTGTGGCATGCTAACTGAAATAAATGCACTGGGTAGAAATCTCTCCAGGAACATGGCAAAGCAGTGAAATCACATAAACATTTGTCCTTTCCTGAAAGAAAATGGTGCTGAAAAGAAAGCCTTGAGGTATTTTATCTGCGAGGGGTACCTTCTGCCTTATAAACCTTGGACTACGGCTGAACATCTTCAATGTCGAACGTTGAATTCCTCGATCATTCACTGATATTTCTCTGCTGCTCCATTAATATCTTCATCTACGAAATCGGCGCCTTGAATGTCTCTGTAGGGTTTGACAGATTTTAACCCTGCTTCTTTAATGGAAGTCTTGTCGATCTACCTCCCTAGGCCTTTCTTCATAAATGTAACTCTTGGAAGATAGTCCTTTCCTGCATCCTCTGCTTCTGTAATGGAGGTTGTGGATTATGGCAATTTTACGCCACCGTAACCCTGCAAAACTCGCAAACTTGTTAAGAAAAACCATGCATGGAGATGGAGATGCAGTGGGGATGACTGTGTAGCAACGCGGCATGACGAAATGGTGGAAGAATGAGAGGTGACGAAGAAAAATGCAGTGGAACTATAGCGGATGAACTGGGCAGAGGTTTTTAACGTAGAACAAATGAAAAATGGACTTATGACTGGAATATATGCGGGAGAAGGACACATGTGACACACACGTGGAACGGGTGACGTGGAGGAAGACCGAGTCAACGGTGGAGCATGCAAATGATCTGGACCATTCGATCTCAAGACGAGATCAACGGCTGAAACTGCGTCGAAGGGTGATGGACTGTGGGCCAGGGGCACTATACACTTGGATTAACACCCGTGCATCTTCGGAGTGCGATGACCGTTGGATGAAGACCTCCAAATCTGACGGCTGTCATGAATATCGCGTCATGACTACGGACGAACGATAACATGCGATGGAGGGTGGTTTTGGAAACGTACACGGGGACACACGGTGAGCAATGTATGGAATCACTCCGAATTGAAAAATACCGCCCGCCCTAGAAAGGTGGTGCGATAGAAACCGGGCAGTTTTGGAACAGTAGACGCGGGGCAAGGACCACCGGGACGGATAAACTGCGGACCGTTGATTTAACAGGATGATCGGACGGTTGAGATATGATCAGAAGGGCAAACGGAATGGGGACCATGTGCGCGATGGGGATGCAAAGGCCGTCGGATCTGCGTAGATCGACGGTTAATACTGCTTCCGATATACATTTGTGATAAGCGCCTTTCCCGCTAGCGTCGCGTCCATAGCGCCTGTGTCACGTGAGGGAAAGGTGCAACGAACCCCCAGAAAGGGTCTAGACCGTATACAATTTCAAATGTGGGTTTTTCGGCCCTTTTATGCAATTTCGAGGCCGGGAGAAGATAACGATAGGCGAAAAAATGGATTTTTCAAGCCAAACAAAAGGGGACTATTGTCAAAGATTCAATGGGGGCTGAAATGATCAACATCGGCTCCACTCTAGGGATGGCACGTTCATCCCCGAACGTGTCGAGAACTTCGCACTATCCGATAATCTTCTCGTTCATACTTTTCTTCTCAACACTTCGTCTTTATTTTCCATAATTCATCACAACACCCACATTATTTCAAACAAGAGTGAAAAACCAATATACTAAAGTATGATACATCGTGCCATTCTCTCGCTTGAACCAGAACGGAAGTAGGGTTTAAGAAACTGACCATTTACAGGGGCATCAAGCAAGTCACCCTGTAAATTTTCCAACTTGAAAGTATTGTTACCTCCCTTCTCCGCAATCTTGAAAGGACCGAACCAAAGCGGATCTAATTTGCCATGTTTTCCTTTTTCAGCCCTCCGGATATCCCACCTGAGCACTAAATCACCAATCTGTAGATTCTTGTCTTTAGCATGTTGATCAAAAAGGTATTTCATCTTCTCCTGATACTCTGTTAGCCTTTGATTCACCTGGTTGCATGTTTCTTCCAATTCCACCCACTGGTTTATTCTCCTGATCGTATCATCAGGATCTTCCTGACTTTCTTGCATGAATCGAGCCACTAGTAGGGCTAATTGTATAGGGAATACTGCTGCCCGCCCATATACTAGTTCATATGGGGATTTTCCAGTTGCTCTCTTACTGGTAATTCTATTTTCCCATAGAGCAAATTTCAACTGGGAATCCCAATTTTTATGATTTTCATTTATATCCTTCTTCAGTGCCCTCACCAGGGTTTTATTGGAAGACTCTGCCAAGCCATTTCCTTGTGGATAATAGGCTATAGAGTTACTTAGTGTGATGTTATACTACTGACAGAAACTCACAAACTTTGTAGACTTGAAGGCTTGTGCATTATCAGTCACTATTCTGGCAGGACAACCAAACTTGGATATGATGTTTTCTTCCATGAATTTTATTATCATAGTATCTGTGGCGTTCCTCGTAGGTATGGCTTCCACCCACTTTGTGAAATAATCCATGGCAGTTAAAATCCGCTTATGTTGACCACTCAATGGAGGATGTATTTCACCTATAAAATCAATTCCCCATTGCCTGAATGGTTCGTCCACGTGCACGGGGATCATGGGCAGAGGTGGCAACTTTTTCCTTTCAGCAAATTTCTGACATTTCTCACATGCTCTAACCTGGGCAAAAACATCTCCAAAAATCTTGGGCCAATAGAAACCAGCCTTCAGGATTTTGTGAGCAGTGGCCCTCCAGCTATAGTGACCCCCACAGATCCCTTCATGAAATTCAGCTATAATACTCTCTACCTCATCCTCTATGAGACACAGGAGTAGGATGCCTGAGGGATCTCACCAATATAGCCGTCCATTGGCGACTATGTACTTCTGTGATTTCAATCTTAGTGTTCTGTATTTAGCTTTATCACAGCTTGGAGGGCAACTGAGTGTGAGGAGATATTCTACTATCTCTTTGTACCACTGACTGGTGAGGTACTTTATATGTGTTTCTGGAGTAGCTACTCCAATTCCCTGTCGCTCTTCTTTCTCCTCAGATACCTCACTTGCTATTATGGACAAATTTATACCCAAAGCTTGATATTTTGATTCAGATAGAATTTTTGCAAGCCCCTGTCCTTTGATCAACTTAGTAGGGCAGATGTCTAAGTCATACTCCTGTATCTTGGCAATCCACTTACCCCTTTTTCCTTCACTATCCCCCTGAATAAGGATATATTTTGCAGCTGCTGCAGGCACAAATGCAGTGATATGAGACTGCAAAATATATATGCGGAATGCTTTGAGGGATTTCACTAGGGCGTATGCTTGCTTTTCTAATATGTTGTATTTTAACTCTGCATCACAGAGCACCTGACTGAATAAGGCAATGGGCTGCTCGTACCCCTCCTCATTTTTCTGCAATAAAACTCCTGCTATTGTATGAGGTGATGCAAAAGAAAATATCATGAAAGGTTTAGCATAATCTGGCCCAACTAGCACAGGGGCTTCTGCAAAAGCATTTTTTATCCTGATAAATGCCTCTCGTGATTCCTAGGACCATTTAACTTCATTATCTTTCTTTAGCATGTCTGTTATATGTCTAACTATTTCAGCATAGTTAGGAATAAACCTTCTCAGGAAATTAATATGCCCTAGGAATACTTGCACTTCCTTCTTATTTCTAGGAAGAGAAATACCATTTATAACCTCTACCCTCTTAGGATCTATCTTCACCCCATCTTTAGTCACAATGTGTCCCAAAATTTTTCCCTCTTCTAATGCAAATAAAGACTTCTGAGGGTTTAGAGAGAGACCATACCTTCTGCATTTCTCAAAGGTTCTGCGCAGATGTTCAATGTGCTCAGTATCATTCTTTGAAAATACAGTGATATCATCAAGGTAGACTACCAGAAATTTATCTTGCTCCCCAACAAAAGCAATGTCCATGGCCCTCTGAAAAGTGGCCCCTGCATTAATCAATCCAAAAGGCATCCTGGCATACATAAATGTACCCCATGGTGTGGTGAAAGCAGTCTTCTTTTGATCTTCTGGAAGTACAGCCACCTGGTTATAACCAGAGAATCCATCCATCATTGACATTCTGGAAGCTCCAACCACTTTCTGCAGGATGTGATCCATCTTAGGTAGTGGATAATTATCCTTTAAGGATGCTCTGTTTAAATTTCTAAAATCCACACACAGCCTTATTTCTCCATTCTTCTTTCGTACAGGGACAAGGTTTTCCACCCATTCATAGTACCTCAATGGTACAATTATTTTTGCCTTTAATAACTTCTTAATTTCCTTCTCAATAGACGACAGCAGTAGGGGGTTGATTTGTCTGAGCTTCTGCTTATGGGGCTTTGCATCTCCCTTCAGTGGAATTTTGTGCTACATAATACTGATATCAAAAGTTTTCAAGTCCTGATAGGACCATGCAAACACATCTTTGTAAGACTGAAACAATTTCTGATATAGATTTTTATATTCTCCAGGGATCTTTCTGGACAGTTTTACAATTTTGGGGTCAGCCTCAGTACCAAGATTCAGGTCTTCTACCTGATTTTCTTCTACCACTTTGCTTGGCTGCAGTGGGACATCATTCTTATCAAATAATATTTCTAGAGGCACCAGTCCTCTAGGTATTATGTTTCCCTTTAACTGCAACACCTTATTACCCCTCGCCATTTTCTCCTCCCATTATTTCTAAAGTATCTTTGGACTCATCTTCTTCATCAACATCAATTCCATATTGAGAATTCTCACCGCTTTCCAGGAATTTCTTTATCTTTCTTCATCTCTTCAAATACCTTCCAAAGGTTTAATATTATGTGGATTGATGGTCTATAACGACTCTAAACTTCATATCTTAAAAGAGGGATTTGAGGTGGACGTAAATGTGCTAGTAGCCACAAATAAGAATTACTATCTTATTCGCTCTCAGGGCATAAAATCGATATTAAATGCCAAGAAAAAAATTCTCCACCATGTCCCAAACTTCATTCTTATAAGCCCTAACTCGAGGATGTTTGGTTTGACACCGGTTCCCGATCAGCCTTACCACTCGCTCAATCTTCCAACTTTTAAACTTTGTATGTTCATGCTTCTCGTCACGTCTGCATCCTACTGAAAAGCTTCATATTCACCTACATTATTAGTAGCTTCATATTCTAGCTTGAAAGACAATGGAACCCATTTTCATGTAGAGAAATCAATAATATTCCACTCTATTACCTTCTCTTGAATTTGCTCCATCAAAATGGAGCATCCGCATTCCCGCTCATGGGTCTCCGAGGGCCGGCCGCCTTGATCCGAAAAAAAGGATGGTTCATGAGCATAATCTTTATCCTCTTCAGCATCAAGCATGAGAAATCTCCTTCTTTCCGTAGACCGGTGAATTTGCGTAGCTGTCAACCTTGGTCACCATCTTGACAAATCTAGTCTCCCTATACAACCTCCTCCTCTGGCCACCAAAATCGATAGTAGTATATGTTAAATCCAACTTAATTGACCCACTCAATTTTTGTCCCCTGTGACCTTGAAAATAACATGCCAAAGCGAGTTGGAATGTCACCCACCACTATGTCCATTACCACACTTTTGGCTGGATTGGGCCAAATTGACTACCAAATCCTTGATCATCCCTAGGCATTTAACTCTTTGGAATCAAATGAATAGAGGTCTTTGTATGGACGGGGGTGATTTGTAATCCTAGTTGTTCCATGACCGACAAAGGTAGTAGATTATGGGAAGTTCTTGTAATCTAGCATACAATTATGTAATACTAGGTCAGAATCACTAGAGACACATAAGGAGGAGAAAAGATTCATTCCTCAACATGTGGACCAAAGACAACCATGTGTCTTTCTTCTTAAAGGTTGAGAGTATCCTAGAGGAGTATAGCTTCTCGGGGGAGCATGAAAGAGGTGACTTGAGATTGATATGCAGTGTTGCTTTAATAGTTCAAATAAGGGAACCTGGATTTTGAATTTTTCTAATTCCTTTTGGCAAGATCGAAAATAGGCGTAGATTTTTCTATTACAACCTCTTTTGACTCTTTATTTTCAGCTTCGGGGGTTTAACTTTTTGACCGGGATGTGGTATTAGGAGGAATGACTACCTTTGAAGAGGAAGGACTTTTATCATTATACCGCAAAGGTTCGTTTAGAGGGTTTCACTTTTTCTTCGTGGCTTTCTCTCGCACCGTTGAATCCTTCGAGTGCGCGTTCCTTCCGGTGTAGCTCTTCTTCTTGATCTTGAGTACGATATCCTTTCCTAGAAGATCTCAGATCATATCTTCATTGAATTGTGTTTGCATGAACTCATCAAATTGTTTACAATAATGATCAATTTCTGCATCTTCTGTGGTTCTCGTCTTTTCTTCTTCTTCTTGCAATGGGAATTCTTCTCGCATCACTATTTGAAAAATCAAGATTTTCATCCTCCTGTCCATAAAGTGTGCTGTCTTCAAAGAGATCATTCACTGACCTTCCTGTACAACGGGAAGGCTACCCGATCTGCTTTCTCCTTGCTTCCCTTGGCAATATTTGCGGTGGGTGGTTTCCCGTACTGAGATTGTAACCTCTGCTTTGAGCATTGTGGAAATTCCTGTGAGCCGAATTTTGGTCTCCAATTCAAGCTTGACCCGCCTCATCGTAAAGGTTCTTAATCATTTTGCTCATTTCTTCAATTTTGTCATTAGCTCGAGTCTCTGCCTTGGTAGGAGGTAGATACCTCCTTTCGCCCCTTCTTCTAGTTTCTTGCTCGTATTTTCCCTTTGATTTTCCAAAGGAGGCAAATTTTTCCTCCAATTCTAGTGCATCCGATCGAGCATCATCCGTGAGTAGCAAGTTTTCTTTTCTCGGGAGAGAGAACCAAATTCTCGAATCGAAAGTCGCTACAAAAACAACTTTAGTAAAGCAGCTTGATGAGGTTTCATCTCACGAGAAGGCCAAAATAAACTTATTAAATCTTTTGATAAATTTCCCGATACCCCTTCATTATGACTTTTCGAGTGTATTGAAATACGTAAGACAATGTCCATGATCTTTCTTCTCTCCCCTATTTTTTGAGAAAAGTATCTTCCATAATTTCCCAATTGGCAATAGCACGACCTCACCAATGTCTTAAACCATTTTCGAGCTTCATCCAGAGATTAGACACAAACAAAATTTCAAGACTACATCTAAATGTTCCACATTAAAAATTTTCGACAAAATCACAAAAGACCTCAAGGTGTTTTCGAGCACCAATCTCGTTTTCCCATTGAACTGGCAAAATCTTCGCATAATCTCGGGGCATATCATTTAACACTTGGGGTAATGCCGTAGGGCATATTTATTTATTAAGAACCCGGAACATTTTCCATTGGAGGGGGGAGGTAGTATTAGTTTGATGAGTAAGAGGGGGAGGAGGAGGTGGAAGTGGAGTATGAATAATAATACAAATGTGTAATGAAAAAACAAAGCAAGGTGTTGAGGGAATAATGGTCTCGTTAACAAAGATATATCAAAGTAAGGACTTCTTTAACCTCTTCAACTCCAAGAGAGGGTGGAAATTATCTTTATTTCGACACCTCCTTGAGGTGGACTATCCTCAATAATAATAGTAATCAAAAGATCTTCCACAAAGGATTCTAACCAGCCTGAGCTTGGAGAAGAAGAGGATGGAAAGTCTTCTATAGACACCAGTGATTTCGTAGTGACTAATTTTATTTCCCTCCAATTTCTTCTATGTATGATATTTTTGCATGTATTAATCAAGGTGTCTTTGGCTTAGACGTATCCACCTCGTGTGGTTTACAATGAGCGGATTCCAAATAGAATTATCCAATAAAAAAATGTGGAGTCGCCAAGGTGAGGGATCTACAACTCTCAACCTCCTCCATACTCACCTAATTGAAGTGAATTAGATTTTTTGAGGCCCGTGGATTTAAATTCTCAACTTGGCTCTCCTGACAATGGTGCCAAAAATATGTTGTCGCTCCTAGACACTTATTGTGATATAGACCGTTGCCTAGGACATCTTATATAGCAAAGAGCATATGGTATATAACATAGGAAGTTATCAATAAAAGCTCTCATGTTCTCTCTTATAAACAAGGAATATTAATTTGAATGTAATTATCTTCTGAAACCCATACATAAAGAGAATTGCAGGTAAAGTATAAAGTCATAACATAAAACAATACAATTTGAGATAGTCTTACTCCACATAAATATGAGGCTGACTCAAATATTTCTGCAAATAAGTTGGTCAAGGTGTGCAGAAAGAATGAAATATTAAAGAAAGAATAGCAATAAATGAACTAACTGTGACACATGGTCACTTCAAGCACACATCATCACAGAATTCTATTATGACACAAAAAGCAGAAACACTTCTGTGCAGAAACGAAGAACAAAGAACACTGCCTGAGTGAATGAATGAATAGTGGAATGTAATATCATGCAGAGCCATATTTAAAGCGCTTTGACTAATCCAAGCATGGGTATCAACTAGGATAAATCCATACCAAAAATTAATGAGCCACTCGCATTCCAAAACATGATACAAGAAATATGGATGAAATGAAATGGTCTATTTAAATAACACATACTGCAGTTGCTGCATCATGAAATACCAAAGACCAATCCTCTTTACCGTATGGAAATCCTCTCACCGAGACCCTTTGGCTTTGAGCTCGTGACAAGATTTCACAAAATGTATACAAAAAGCCTTCACTTCATAATTTTCTCATAAAATTTGGAACCCTAAATCATCTGCTCTTTTGGGGAGCTTTATAGGAGAACAAGAAAGTTTTGAAAAAGGGGGTAGGTGATGAACATTTAATTGTATCATTAAAAACAAAATGGCGGAGACGCACGCCCATACCGTCGATGACTTTTGTAATGTTGTTTTTACTTCTCAGGCTCCGCTTAATCGAAATAAACGTTCTCGGATAGAAATATTCTCCGTGAACACGGCTAAGCAAGAATATCACATAAACATTCCGTCCTTTCCGGGTAAATAAAATGGTGTTGAAAGAAAGCCTGAGGTATTTTATCCGTGAGGGGTATCTTCTACCTTCTAACTATGAATTATGGTTTAAGATCTTCAATATTTAACGTTGAATTCTTGATCTCATCGATATTTCTCTCGCTCCATTAATGTCTCCATCTCGCTCAATCCGTGCTTTGAATGACTCTCGAGGGTTTGACAGATTTTTAACCTTGTCGCTTTAATGGAAGTCTTGCTCTGCATATCTTCATGGGCCTTTCTTCATAATTTCAACTCCCCGGAAATGGTCCTTTTATGTGTCCTCCGGCCACCGTAATAGAGAATGAATCATGGCGGTTTTCCACACCAGAACTTCAGAAACCCAGCAAAGTAGAAACCACTAATGTAAGAGCCAGTAGAGAAGAAGATGGCAGAGATAATCAGCAGGCATGCACACATGATAAAGTCATGAAGAATGGTGGTGGACAAAACATAAAAGGAAACGATGAGATGGACTGTGCAGGCTATTCGTGAAAACGCTGAATGACCTATGATCGAACATACATGCATGGTTGAGGAAATATGTGACAACACCAATGTGGAAACGTGTGATATGGAGGAAGATCGGGTTGAAGGCAGGGATGATCAATGAGGACTGCCGACCTGGAGGAGATCACGGTTGTGAATGGCATCGAGGCGATGGGCAAGAATGGGCACCAGACACTTGATTGGAACCCGCATCTCTGGTGCAAGCAAACATGATGAGACCCAGACGTGACGGTTATAATGCATATCGCTCGTATCCCCGCTGGAATGACATCCACGCGGGCTGAGGTAGTGGTTTTGGAATAGTGACGGAGCCACGGTCACCACGATGTATGGAATGGAATCGCTCCGAATTGATAAATACCACCCACCTACGAAAGGCGGTGCGACAGATACCGGCGCTGAACAATGGACGGGGGCGGGGACCATCGAGACGACAGACTCCAGCCGTTGATTTACGGTTTGATCGGATGGTAATTAGGTAGGCTACGGCGCGGCAGAGATGAACGAATGCCATCCAATCCGTACGCATCGACGGTTATGAACGCGCCCGATATTCATTTGATAAGCGCCTTTCTGCTGCGGCTTGGTCTAACACCTGTGTTACGTGAGAAAAAAGACCGAGGGGCCAGGGCCGAAAGGTGCCAGACCATATATTTTCATGTGGGTTTTTTCCCTTTTTAATGCCATTTTGATTTTAGAAAGGGGAACGACAGTGGAAAACGATTTTTACTTTCAAACAGAGGGGGTTTTAAAGGGGATTGTTTGTTAGGATTTCCAATCTGAATTTAATAGAATGCCGACATGATCAACACTTACCAGGTTTCCCAAACTTCATCACTAATTATCATGATATTTACAAGAGGTGTTCTTTGGGAAAGTACACCAAGACACCTTTCTAGAGCAGTGACAACAGAGTTACAGGTGTCCTTGATTTGATTCATTCTGATGTATTTGGTCCTATGTCCCATGTCTCATTGCGCAGATATGAGTACTACGAATTTCATTGATGACCACTCCAGGAGGACCTGGATTTACTTTCTGAAGACCAAGGATGAGGTCTTCCAGTGATTCCAAGAGTTAAAGGCTCTTGTGGAGAATTAAACATGGAGGAAGATCAGAGTGTTGAGATCAGATAATGGGGGTGAGTACACTTCAACAAAGATGAGAGACTTTTGTGGGAGTGTCAGCATAAAGAGGGATCTCATTGTGCCTTATAACCCTCAACATAATGGGGTGGAAGATAGGAAGAATAGGACCATTGTGGGTGAAACTAGAGTGATGTTGCATGATAAGAGTTGACTTTTCTTCTTGTGGGTCAAGGAAGTTAACACTACTATTTATTTGCAAAACAGGAGCCCACATAGAGTCTTGGGGAGTAAGACTCCTCAGGAGATATATACCGGCAACAAGCCAGAAGTTGGGCACATCAGGATATTTAGGTGCCTTACATATTCACATGTCCCTGAGGAGAAGAGGACGAATTTGGAACCCACAACAGAGAGAGGTATATTGATGGGTTACAGTAAGAAAAAAAAAGAGCCCACTGCATATACCTTCCTACAAAAAGGAATATTGTCTTGAGGAGGGATGTGAGATTCGAGGAGGATATGGCTTTGAGGAGGTCCAGAAAGGTTGATTAGGTAGATTAGTAGGCTCCTCAGCAGGGGGCCACACCATAGGTTTCAGACGCATCAGGTGGTGCGTTAGGATCAGGAGGTTCACCTTCTTCAAGGGTGACAGGATCACCTGGTGCGGGATCATCAGACACAATATCTCAGAGTTTAATATCTCCTTTGGTTATTTCAAATCCTTCCTCGCCAATAGGAGAGGCACTAAATGAGGATTTTCCCATACCTCCATAGGAGACTACTACAGGGAAGAGGGTGCCAAGATGGCTTTGGGAGACCCTGAAGGAGGATCAAGAGGCAGTGGGGAGACCCAATTGGTCAGTGAGGGAGAGCATACCACCAGAGAGGTTGGGTGGCTTTGTGGCAGATGTTGTAGAGACAAAGCCAACTAGTTTTGAGGAGGTCTCCACACAACAAATCTGGAGGGATGCCATGGTGGAGGAGTATGCCTCTATCATGAAGAATGATTTCTAGGAGGTAGTGCCACGTCCTGATGGGAAGTTATTTGTGATTTCCAGGTGGCTCTACAATATCAAGCATGTTGTAGACAGCAGCATTGAGAAGTTCAAAGCTTGGTTTGTGGCATGGGGGTTCTCACAGGTAGAGGGAGTTGACTATGAGGAGACCTTTGCACCGGTTTTTCGTTATACTTCCATTAGAGAAGTGATATATATAACAACTGAGATGGGATGGATGATTCACCAGATGGATTTGAAGACCACCTTTCTCAATGGTGTTATACATGAGGGGGTGTACATTGGGAAACATGAGGACTTTGAGTTGCATGGGAGTGAGTCTCATGTGTGTAGGCTAGAGAAATCCTTTTATGGACCGAAAAATGCATCGAGGGCAAGGTACGAGAGGATAGATGCTTACTTGCAGTAACTGGGTTTCCAGAAGAATGATGCAGATATGAACCTATACTTTATTTTGGTAGGTGATGATCTGCTCATTTTTGTACTGTATGTGGATGAATTTTTTATTACAAGGGAGGAAAGTCTCATCAAGTATTGCAAGAAATATCTTGCTTCGGAGTTTGATATGACTGATATGGGGTTTATGCATTACTTCTTGGGGATGGAGGTTTGGCAAGAGGATGGGCACATACTTGTGGTTCAGGGAAGGTATGCAGGAGATATGTTGAGGAGATTTCATATGGATAGTTGATTGCCTATGGCTACTCCTATGATCACCAATTGGAAGAAGTTGCATGATGTTGATTCCGAGTTGGTGGATCCCACTTTGTATCGTTAGCTGATCGGTTCATTGATGCATCTGGTCAACACTAGGCTGGATATTTGTTTTTTAGTCAATACATTGATTCATTTTATGATGGAGCCCAAGAGAGTACATTGGGTGGTTGCAAAACATGTGTTGAAATACTTGCATGGTACAATGGATTGTGGGTTGGACTCTGTCAGATGTGATGGGGTCATATTGATTAGCTTCCCATACTCAGATTGGGTTGGCAGTGTCAACAACCAGAAGTGCACTTCCGGATGTTTTTTCTCATTGGGTTGGCATTGTCAGTGACTGGAAGCACACTTCTGGATGTTGTTTCTCATTGGGCTTGGCAGTTGTGTCATGGTTCAGCAGGAAACATAAGTCAGTGTCATTGAGCAGCACAAAGGAAAAGTACATGGTAGTTAGTCAAGCATGATGTGAGGCATTATGGCTTTGCAAGATGCTTCATGGAATATTTGGTTAGATGCTAATACCAACTACGATTTACTGTGACAATCAAATTTTTATGAAACTCTCTTAGAATCCAGTATTTCATGATCGGTCAAAGCATATCGAGATCAGATACCACTTCATCAGAGACTGGGTTTAGCGAGGGATAGTGCAGCTTAAGTATATATCCACTGATGAGAAAGTAGCAGACATTCTCACCAAGTCTTTGCCAAGAGGCAAGCATGTCATTTTTAGAGACAGGATGGGAGTGGTGAGCAACACCTTCCTCGGTAAGAGGGAGTGTTGAAAATAATACCAAAGAGAGGTGTTACTAGGAATTTACCCCTTTTAGCCTAGTGGACACATTAATGATTTTTGCCTTGGTGACATTTATGATTTATATTAATGTTATGGGTGGAAGAGATACTTAAAAGTGGTGTACGATGTACTTTATCCAATATTAAAGTCACTTCTACTTTATAAAGCGACTTTATGTGTAAAGTACATAGTTCACTTTTCTAATATTAAAGTGAGTTGAGAAAATCACTTTATGAGAAAAATAGAAAAGGTACATAACTCGAAAAAAGGTACTAGGAGGCTTTTAAGTAATGGGGCCAATGTATGAGGGGGGTCATTTGGGAGAAATTATCTCAACCACTCATCTTGAGATTTATAGATTAAATGTCAAACATTGAATCCTAGGATTAGGGATTCAATCTTTTCTAAAAGACAAAAGGAGAAAAGAGAGGCTCGTTATTTACTTCACACTTGAGAGAGGAAGAGGATAAGAGGAGAGGAGAACTTCAAGGACAGTTTGCAACTAGAGGAGGGCTCGAATTCCTATGAAAAGGAGGCAACTACAACAACTCAAAAATCGAGGAGCAAGGAAGCCATATGAGGCATGAAACTTGAGGTAGAGAGAGGCACGAGTTTCAAGGCAGAGGTCTGCACAATTTTTTAGGAACACAACAACACAAATTATAAGATTTTTTGACATGAAATTCAAGGGGATTCAATTGTTTCTTGGCCCGAAATTCTAGGCATGAGTTTCGAGGCAACTGATAAGTGGTAACGCAGAAATCGAGGCTCAGACTAGCATAGATTTCAAGGCACTGCATGTTGTTTCCTTCATAGATTTTGAGGCATCTACAACACATAAATCAAGTTTGATTTTGCACAGAAAATGAGGTATATTTGGCACTGATATCAAGGTATAAATTTATGGGCATGAAATTTATGAAATCAAAATATTATTTCAATGGGCACAAATTTCTAGAAATTGAATTTAATGCTTCACCTGAAGGGAGATAAGTGTTTTGTTTAATTTTATGTACTTAGACTACTTTCTCAAGAAATATAATCCTCTTTTTAAGATCGGTTTTCCCCAAAAGGTTGTGGGGTTTTTCCGAGGTCAACTTGACCAAAAATAAGTGTCTCTCATGCTTGAATTCTTGCCTAAATTTAGCATTAATTTAAGCGGATAGGAAATGTGAAAAATAGTAGAAGTACTCTTTGAATGTTTACAATTAATGTGTCCTTGAAATTTATATCAGCATGACAAAATGTGTGGGTTGGGTCAAATGAACACATGCAAACCTGTAAAATGGGGTTAGGGTGCAGATCATTAATTTTCTACAGCATGACCAATAAATAAATGCATCAACCATGCATCAAAAATGAAACCTATTGCCTACAAAATCCTCTTATTGGTTGCCCTTTCTTTGCTTGATTTCTGCCCTTGCTTATTGTTGTCCAGTCTTCTTCTTGCACTCCCTTGCTTTCCTTGTTTTTTTGCTTGTGTCTTCCTTGTTTCCAAGTGCTCTCTCTCTTGCTCTCCTCTCCTTGTCCAAGTGAATGCTAGAATGCCCCACAGTGTATTAGAATTTTCTCTCTCTTTTATTTTTCTTTTTCTTTTCATTTCCTTTTTGTTCATTTTCCCTTGCACGCATTTTCTGGTCTCTTAATCTTCCTTTTCTCTTATTTTCCTTTTTTCTAGAATTAATTGTCATTTATTGCCTTTTTCCCTTTTCTAATGCCAATGCCAATTTTTGTAGCCAATAAATAAATAATTAACCACAAGTGGAACCCAATATAATGTTGTTCCCTCATTGAGTTTGCAGTATGTGTCCCATGACCTTGGTTTTATTTTGCCTTTATAATGCCCATTTATTACAAGGAAACTTAACTCGGGGTTGTTACAACCCCCTCCCCCTTGGGGGAACACCATTTTCAGTCTTCTTCTTTTTTTAGGGTGGTTCATGGAAATTGAGTGGCCGCTACATCCACGCGAAAATATAGGTAGATCACCTTGAAGGTATCTACCCTCTGGCCAAACTAGCAAGGCCTATCCCCAATGGCGCCGAGGAGATTTAATGTCATGACCTACCGATAAGCAAGGTACTTATCAACAGGAACTTCACCAACTGAGTTATCCCTTGGGGCTACCGTTCTCAGTGTTCTATGACACTTATAACCAGACAAAATTGTTGAAAATCATATCAAAATATTGCTTATTGGATCTTTATCAACACAACTTAATGCAATATTTACAAACATACTGCTTATTAGAAATTTATAGACACAACTCGATACCATATTTAAATGATATATATATAAACCAAGACACAATTGCTTTAACTAGTAAATAAATAAGGATATAACGCCCACATGTAATCATCCATCTCCCAAGTAGCTTCCTCGAGCCCAAAGTGCTTCCATTGCACTTTAACCTACTCTATTACTCGGTTCCAGGGCATTAGTTTCTTTCGTTTTAGGTTGCATTGAGGCTCTGGCTGGAACTTTCCTTCTGGTTCCACCTACAATACAAACCAATCAATCACATGATCAACATCTTGTACATCTATTTTAAGCATAGAAACATGAAAAAAATCATGGATTTGCACTAATTGAGGGAAATCAAGTTTGTATGCCACTGGTCTAATCCTCTCAAGGATCTCAAAAATCCCACAATATCGAAGTGCCGACTTGGCACATGACCCAATATTCAAGGAGCTCTTCTTGGGCTTGATATGCAAGTACACATGCTCCCCAACCTGAAACTCCTTAAATACCCTATGTTGATTTGCATGGATCTTCTTCCTATCCTATGCTTCCTTCAAATTATTTCTGATAACCTGCATCTCCTACTCCATCTCTCTCAACATATTTGGTCCAATCAACACCCTACTCACTAGATAACTCATGTTGTTAGTGTTTATTTTTGTAGCTTGGGAGGTACTCCAAGCCCTGGTGTTCGAGGGTTGGATGTAAAATTCCCACAAATGGGCTTGTGGGGTTGAGAACCAAACTTGGGGGTTTTTCACCCGTCGTGATTTGGGCCAAAATCGTGATAGAATTACGACATGTGATGGATGAGGATGATAGTGCTCGATGATACGATTCCAACGCATTGAGAATCATCTGAATCTCAGTTTTCGTTAGAGAGAAATGAATTTTTGAAGTTGACAAGGTAATTATTAGTTACCAAGTCATGTAGGCTTGGTGTAAAAGTGGTCCAATAGATGTGTCACTTCAAGAAAATTCATGGAGCCTTAAATTATATAAATTAAGTTTTATTTGAGGTCATTTGAATCATCCATTTGTGTGGCATACATCCAAGGGTACCTATAAAATTTCATGGAGAATAAGTTGTAGCAAAGGAGCACAAGACAACGTGGAGGATCCTGAAGATCAGCATGGGTATATTCTATGATTGGGCCGTAGTGTTGTAGGTGACAGGGTGGCATTTTTAGGGTTGTTTGGGCTTGAGTTAAGGGTTGTTTTTGGTTTAGATTGCAGGGAAGGAAGGTAGCGGCAAGGAAGAGAGGATTGTTGGTGTTTAAGGGCAAATTGTGGACTTTTTTTGGGAGGACAACAACCGCAGTCCATTGTTGGGCTAGGCCGCAGGCCATAGCCAGCAAGTGGAGCCTATAGGAGTTGTATTCAGGCTAGATATCAGCCCTATAAGGTAGCATGAGTCTCCCTAAGGTGGACCGCAACCAATTGGAGGCTAGATTGTTGAGTTATGTGAAGGTTAAGGGTAGTGTGGTGGGCCCTAACCAGGGGTGTAGCGTTTAACATTATAGCAAGGAGAGACAGAACCACTTGGAGGTGTATTATGTCAATTTAATGACCAGTTTTGGATCAATTTGAGAAGGAATCTTGTGGAAGTCAAGGAAGAGGGGTAGATCTAGTGATTAGATGCCCTACACTAGTGACAGGTTCCACAGTGATTGAGCAGCAGACTTGCAGCAAAAGATTGTTGTGCATTGGGCCAAATTGTTGACCATTGCTTGGGTCAATTTGTGGGCTGCTTGTAGGAGGCCTTAGGAGTTGTTTAGAGTAGCCCATGTGGATTGTTGGGAGTTCTACCAAGCAATCGAGGTGAAAACAAGTACATTATATCAGAAGGCAAGAGGAAAACATCAATGTGTGTTGCATATGGACCCGTGTATGATGGTTTTATTGTGTCCTAGGTGAGGACACATTGAGGTGCCTAGATTTTCACAATAAATCCTCTATTGTAGGGCAAAGGGTGGATTGGTGGAGTCTGTGGGCATCCATGTGCAAGGTTCTCCCAAGTGTGGGGATGCCCAAAGTAGGAGGAGATGCTACAACGTGGACTTGGTCTATCGTATTTTTGGAGGGCAGCATGAGAGAGTACCAAGTGTGGACAAGATTAGGTACTTATGGTCTATTGGAGGACAACGTGATAGTGTCCATGTAGGAGCTAAATTGCAACACCTTGATGAAAAAAGGTGACTGCTAACCTGGCAGTTGTTGGAGCTCAAGGGTCTGATCAACCAGGAGCAGGATTGTGTAGCTCAATACTTGCGCGTGGAGAAGGAATTATGCAGTAGATGATGGGCAGTCCTCCTAGCATGTGTTCACTGTTGGAGATGGACATCTTATAGTGATAGGTGGAAACCCTTCATGCCCTATGTTGGTCTTCATCGTTGCAGTGCAGGAAGACCATAGTGAATTTAAGTCCCAGAGTAACTGAGGAGCAACAGTGGGAAGGTTGAGAGTTGTTCATAAGTGGATATGTGAACAACTCGAAAATATTCTCGATGTGTTGTTCCCTTGATGGATGAAGGCACAACTAGAGATCAGATTGGACAGCCGAGATTCAGTTGCTAGATGGACTTGGAGCATTGATAGAGGCAGGAGATGTAGATTAGGAGTCAAGGGACCGGGAAGGTATATGATATGAATGAGAGGAGCTATTAGATACTATAGCCATATGGTCAAAGTATCTTGTCTTGCACTAGTGGATGCATGAGGGTCATTATCCCTGGGACGGGAGCCTTAGTCTATTGTTAATATAACGAAGTTGGGTTGAAAATTTTAAAAGTTGTGTATATGTGTGTATATGTGATTTATTATGTTATATTTCTATTGTGTAAAGTAGTTCAATGGTTGAGACTCTTGGTTTGGTAGCGTCAGAGATTTAAGATTCTAACCTAGACCCAAGGTCGTGGAAATTGAACATGGTATCAGAGCATATCTGAGCTACTTTGGAGAACAGTGAATCATAGTGTGCACAATAAAAGCAACTCAGAGGGAGTTGAAGGTGTCTAGATCATGGAGCAAAGGGTTCAGCTGAATATATGGAGATGTGGTCTTGACAGGTTACATTATGAGACGGGCTGGGAATTCTAGTGGATTGGTTGTGAGCCTGGTGAACAACAGTTTGTTGTAGGGAAGATTGTTCATTGTTGACTTCCGTTAATATGCCATGGATGGATGGGACAACTCGATGGTTTATTTTGCATGGACAAGATTAGGTTGATCGAGATGGATTCTTGTGATGGACGGGATATTTGTAGACTAGACTCTTCATCGAATCGTGAAGTTGCATATCCGAGATTGGTGGGATTTTCACGAGTGGTATTTGATCCAGGAGGATGAGTGCTTGTAGGACTGATCCAGTGGATATTTTGTAGGCTTAAAGGGAGTCTAGCCTCATAGGGATCAGTCCTATGGATGTTTGGGATATTCAGGTTTGTATGTGATGAGGTAGAGGCACTATCGATATTGTCGGATTCATCTACAGGGTATGTTGTATTGATGGATGCCAGATGGGCTAGTGTCGTCGTCGGAGATGATGATTTCTTCCTAGATTTGGAAGTGCCTCCCATGCTAAGAGGGAGTATTGATATTTTTAGCTTAGGAGGTACTCCAAGCCCTGGTGTTTGAGCGTTGGAGGGAAAATTCCCACAAATGGGCTTGTGGGCTTAAGAACCAAGCTTGAGGGTTTTTCACCCATCATGAGGATGAGGATGATAGTGCTCGGCGATACGATTCTAATGCATCAAGAATCGTCTGAATCCGAGTTGTCGTTAGAGAGAAATGAATTTTTGAATTTGACAAGGTAATTATTGGTTACCAACTCATGTAGGCTTGGTGTAAAAGTGGTTCAATAGATGTGTCACTTCAAGAAAATTCGTGGAGCCTTAAAGTCTATAAATTAAGGTTGATTTGAGGTCATTTTAAGCATCCATTTTTGTGTCAATACATCCAAGAGTAGCTCTAAAATTTCGTGGAGAATAAGCCGCAACAAAGGAGTACAAGACAGTGTCGAGGAGCCTGAAGATCAGCGTGGGTATATTATGTGATTGGGCCGCAGTGTTGTAGGTGAAAGCATGGAATTTTGAAGGATGTTTGGGCTTGAGTTAAGGGTTGTTTTGGGTTTATATTGCAGGGCGGGGAGGCTGCAAAAATGAGGAGAGGATTGTTGTTGTTTAAGGGAAAATTGCGGACTGGTTTGTGGAGGACAGAAACTGGCGTCCACTGTTGGGATAGGCCGCAGGCCATAGCCAGCAAGTGGAGCCTATAGGAGTTGTGTTCAAGGTGGATATTAGCCCTATAAGCCAGCATGAGTCTCCCTAAGGTGGACTGCAACCAATTGCAAGCTATATTTCTAGTTGTGTGAAGGTTAAGGGCAATGTGGTGTGCCCTAACCAGGGGTGCAGCATTCATCATTGCAGCAAGGAGGGACAACAACACTTGGAGGTGTATTGGGTCAATTTAATGACCAGTTTTTTATCAATTTGAGAAGGCAGCCTGTGGAAGTCAAGGAGGAGGGGCAGATCTGGTAATTATATGCCCTACACTAGTGACAGGTTCCACAATGATTGACTCGTAGCAGATTTGCAGCAGAAGATTATTGTGCATTGGATCAAACTGTTGACCATTGCTTGGGTCAGTTTCTGGGCTACTTGTAAGAGGCCTTAGAAGTTGTTTGGAGGATCCCAAATGGATTGGTGGGAGGCCTACCAAGCAACCAAGGTGACAACAAGTACATTAGATCAAAAGGCAAGTGGAAAGCAACAATGTATGTTGCACATGGAACCATGTATGATGGTTTTATGGTGTCCTAGGCGAGGACACATTAAGGTGCCTAGATTTGCGCAATAGCTCCTCTATTGCAAGGAAAAGGGCAGATTGGTGTGTAGGAATCTATAGGATAAGATCCTTAAATCAAACACCAAAGGTCACCGATCAAAAATAGATCGCAAATCAGTACACCAATATATCACGTAGTTAAAACCCTCGAAGAGGGAAACAGTCCACGGCCTGAGCCAACGCGGCCACTTCAAATAATTTATTAATATAAAAAGAAAATTTACATAAGCTTCTCTCATAAATAGTTACCAGACAAATGACCCTCCATGCTCTTTAAATAGAAATCATGGACCAATCAGGTGTTAAGCCACAGATCAAGTGTCGTTAATACCGAGGAGAGAGTGAACCTTCGGATCACTACATATCATGACCGTCGGATTATAAGTTACAAATGTACATAGTAAAGAAACACACTTTACCTAACTCTACACTAGACCAAGTTATACTTAACTATTTCCTATGTGTCAGAATATCCTAACATGGTGGAGTTTGTGGGCAACCTTAACTAGGAGCAGATGCTACAACGTGGACTTGGTCTCTCGTATTATTGGAGGGCAGCGTGAGAGAGGAACAAGTGTGAACGAGATTGGGCACTTATGGTTTGCTGGAGGACAGTGTCATAGTGTCCATGTAGGAGCTGAAGTGCATCACCTTGATGGAAAAAGGTAATTGCTAGCCTAGAAGTTTTTGAAGCTCAAGGGTCTGATTAACAAGGAGCAAGATTGTGCAGCCTGAGACTTGCGTGTGGAGAAGTACATATGCAGTAGATGATGGGAATTCCTATTAGCACGTCTTCACTATCAAAGATGGGCATATTTCAGTGATATTTTGTTGTCCTTCGTGCCCTATGTTGGTCTTCATCGTTGCAGTGCAGGAAGACCATAGTGGGCTGAAGTCCAAGAGTAGCCGAGCAGTAGCAGTGGGAAGGTTGAGAGTTGTTCACAAGTGGAGCCGTGAACAACTCGGTAGGAGTCTTGATGTTCTGTGTCGTTGATGGACGAAGGGAAAACTAGAGAGAAGATTGGAAAACTGAGATCCAATGGCCATATGGACTTGGAGCACTGATAGAGGCAGAAGCTACAAATCGGGAACTAAGGGACTGAGCAGGTGCAGGATACGATCGAGAGGAGCTGTTAGATGCTACACCCATATGGTCAAATAATCTTTTCTTGTACTAGTGGATGTATGAGGGCCATTATCCCTGGTACAGGAGCTCTAGATTGTTGTATTATATGTTGTTAATAAAACGAAGTTGGGTTGAAAATTGATAAAGTTGTGTATATTTATGTATATGTGATTTACTCCTTTATATTTCCGCTGTGTAAATTAGTTTAGTGGTCAAGACTCTTGTTTTGGTAGCGTCGAATATTTAACACTCTAACCTAGATCCAAGGTCATGGAAATTCAATAGTTAGGAGTATTACAACTCTTTACATAGAGAGTAAAATGGAATAATCTTCAAGGATTCATGATATCCATTATTATAACAAAAATCCACCAGTGGAATATAGTCCTCCCATTTCCTTTGCTAATGCATGACATACATCCTCAAGAATCATGTTAATCCTCTTTGTGTACCCATTTTTCTAGAAATGATAAGTTGTATTGAAGTTTAGCTCTATCCCCAAGCCTACAAACAACTCCTTCCAAAACCAGGAAGTGAACTTGCCATCTCTATCTGATATAATCCTCTTGGGAACTGCATGCAACCTCACTATCTCCTTAATGAATACTTGAGGCACTTTGCTAGCTAAATTAGTAGACTTGATTTCAATGAAGTGAGCTTCCTTGATCAACCTATCAACCACAACCCTGATGGAGTCATGTTTTCTTGATGTCCTTGGAAATCCTGTAATGAAATCCATGGAAATGACCTTCCAATTCCATTTTGGAATCGAAATAGGATGCAAAAAAATAGCTAGATGCTTGTATTCAGCTTTAACCTACTAATAGTCCAAGCACTTACCAACAAACTCAACCACCTCTTTCTTCAAATTAGACCAATAATGGAACTTCTTGATAGTTATCAAATTCTTTCGGTACCTTGGGCAGCCTGAATACAGGTTGGCATGAAACTCTCTCAAAATAAATTTTTCAATTCACCATTGTCAAGCACATAGATATTTCTCCTGAATCTAACCAAACCATATGTTGTGAGGTGATACTCCTCATCCTTACCACCTTCACCTTGTTGCTGCAATATTTGCTTCATTTTTTGGTACCTCTCATCATGTTTCCCTGCATGTAATATCTTCTCATGTAAATTTGTCCCATAAGATCTCACAGTTGAAATATGATTCACCTGTACTCTTCTACTCGGAGTATCTGCAACCACTTTCTCTTTGCCTTTGATGTACTTGATTTCAAATTCAAACTCAGTGGGAGTAGCCAACCATCTAGCTTTCCTGCCATTCAAATTAGGTTGGTCAAACAAGTACCTCAGTCCATTGTGATCACTCATCAAGATGAACCTCCTGCCAAAGATATAATGTTTCCACATCTTTAATGCATGAATGATAGCTTCCAACTCAAGATCAAGAGTCTAATTCTAATCATGCTCATTCAGCTTCCTTTATTCATAGCAAACCACCGACCCTTCTTGCATCAGGACTCCAGCAAGTCCTTCCTTGTAAGCATTTGTACAAACCACAAACTCCTTATTAGGATATGTGATCTTCAAAATCGATGCATTGGTAAACAATTGCTTCAACTAATCAAATATAGTTGCACACTCATCAGTCCATTCAAACTTCTTTCCTTTCCTCTACAAAGATGTGATAGGATATCCAATCTTCAAGAAGTTCCTGAAGAACCTCCTGTAATAACATGCTAGTCCCATGAATGATATAACCTCATCCACATTCTTCAAAGTTGGCCACTCCGTGATAGCCTTAATATTTTTTTAATCCATTGTTATCCCCTCCTTGGAAACAACATGTCTCAAGTAATTAATTTGATACTAAAAGAAACTACACTTGTTGAGCTTGGCATACAACTTATGCTCTCTCAACAATCTCAACACTGCTACCAAGTGCTTTGCATGTTCCTCCTCATTTTTTGAATAAACCAATATATCATCAAAAAATAATATCACAAACTTATCCAAATAAGGGTGCAACACACTATTCATCAAACACATGAAGGTGGTTGGTGCATTGGTAATACCAAAAGGAACCACCACAAACTCATAGCGTCCATACCTTGTAGGAAATGTAGTCTTGTAGATGTATTCTTCTTTGATGTGCCCTTGATGATATCTTGATATCATATCAATATTCAAAAATATTTATGATCCCTTTAACTGATCAAACAAATCATCGATATGAGGCAATGGATACATGTTCTTTATATTCACCTTGTTCAGTTGCTTATAATCAATGAAAAATTTGAGACTACCATCATTTTTCTTTACAAACAACACTGGTGCACCCCAAGGATATACACTTTGCCTTATGTATCACTTATCAAGCATCTCTTTAAGTTGAAACTTAAATTCCACCAACTCGAGAGTGTTCATCCTATATGGTATCTTATATGTTCATGTAGCTCCTAGTATCAACTCAATAGAGAAATCCACCTCTCTATGAGGAGGCAGATTTGGAATCTTTGTAGGAAACACATCCTGAAACTCCAAAATGTCATCCAAAAAATATCAAAAGTATTGTTACACAAGAACCAATACTCATAAAATTTCAGTTTTCATACAATAACCAACCATAAAAAAAAAATATTTGTTGCAATCAAACGTATTTCAAAGTACACTTTTCAAAAAGAATAAAATTGTCAAATGATATGATTATGCAAAGTTAAAAGAGAATCAATCATATAGAAGCAAAATATTTCAAGAAGATCTACTTATGATTAAGGGAATTAATGCAATATTTGCATGAGAACATGCAATATCTTCATATGGAGGGTATTTTGGGCCTCAAAAATTTCATCCACTTTCACCTTCATTTCCATCATTTTACCCTCATTATGTAACTCTATAGCCCCATAACCTTACATTAAGTAGCCATTTTCATTATCATATGGGTATAACATTAATATTTTCCAAGTCATTAATTTTAAGTATTTTAATTTAATTTGTGATTAAATATTAGGAAATTAACATGTTTTCATATATCTCTAAAATTGTTATGGGTTTTGTGATATTGTGGGCCTACTTGGAGATTCTAAAAGGGTCTTACTTGGCCACCCAACCACAAATTATAATTTTAAATTCCAACTCATGAATATTTGTGGAGTAATTGTAGAAGATGTGGATCATTAACTATGCACATTCAAAGGATTAGAATCATGGATAAGAGAATTTTGAGAGGATATATATCTTACGTTTTTAGGAGATTGGTTGTAACCATAATAGACAGATGTGGATTTAGGAGAGATCTAAGGATCTATATTTATTGTATAGTTATCCTCAATTTTTGTATAAATAGGAGTGCACCCTTCATACAAAGGGTTGTAAAAAAATGCAGGTTTTCAATTGTAAGTTGTGAGCTAGTGGTTAGAGGTTAGAGGTAGCTAGTTGTTAATTGCTAGTTGGAGGTTTCAAGTTCTATCCAAGATGTGATTTGTAAAGTGGGGAGAGAGAATTCTTTTAATATATTGTAACTTCATCTTTATGAAATACATACTGCTATTTTTATCTCCAAGATGTGATAGTTGATTTAGTGCGCTTTCTGAGGAATGGAGGGCCCCCATCAACCACAGTTTGCACATCTTTGTGCATATTGGTAACATAGTATAGTTTTTTAATTTAATTTCTTTTATTCAAGTGTTCATTTTCCATTTAGTAAGTGTGATTTACTTTCCAGCATGTGTGATTTCATTTATGCAAGTGTGGTGTGATTTCATTTCAGCAAGTGTGATTTCAATTCTCCAAGTGCGGTTTCAATTTCAAGAAAGTGTGATTTCAATTTCTTTATGTTTGGTTTGATTTGGTTTGAATTGGATTAATTTATTATGTTTTTTAATTAGTTTTAATTGCATTATATTAATCTAATCTGAAAGATAACCACCTAGTACATATAGTACATGTATACCTCGTCAGTTTACGAAACCCCAGGTTGACAAATTAAATGACAGGGATTTAACTCGCAATTAAATCACCCAACAATAGGATACCTCCTTAATACTTCACCATACTCATCCTCCTTCCCTTGTTCACAAGAAACATGTACTGCAAACAATAAACATCATTTCCTACAAATATGCTTAGCTTGCATGGATGTGACCATCCTCAGTGAGGTAGGATTCTTCTTTCCCTAAAATACTCTCTTTTCTCTATCATCATCTAGAAACTCAATGACATTTTCATAGAATTCCACCTTGGTCCTATGAATAAATAACCAATCCATACCAAAAATCATGCTATATGATGAGCCCCAGTATTGCAACAAGAATGTTGCATCTCCAAAGGCTACCAACTTAAATTATCAACCTAGGGTTCGTACAAACTTAAGAGTTGTTGGCACTATTTGTGCATCATATAATGCATCCTTCTTTCGTTGATCTCGCATAATAGAGAGAATTTCATGAAATCAAAGCCTAAACTAATTGCAAAAATGGAAATGTTTCTCTATTTGCAAGAAATGGAAATGCTACTTGCTCAAATGTAAACACTAATCCTAATTGCAAGAAGGTAAAGGTTATGTCATTTGCACGAATGAAAATTACTTGTCTATTTTCATAATAAAAACCTTGTGCTACTTGCAACAATGTGAATCATTAGTCTAGTTACAGAATGTGAAAATTTTCCTTGAAAATAAACTAATCCTATTCAGGAACAACAATTTGTAATTGAAATCCTAAGAGCATGAAATCAAAGAAATAGGCCTAATCTACTTTGTAAAAAGGAAAGTCCTAAGCAGTGTTTATTCTTCCCTAATTATGCATTTAGAGCCTAGGGGTCATTATTCAAGCCTAAGAGAAAAATGAAGCTTTTGTAGCAAATTTAGTCAAGTTTACTCGTGCCACAAGAGGTGTTACAGGAGGCCCTGTTTTGCTACAGGAGTGATATAACTTGTTGAATGCCCAAGTAAATCAAATGAAAATTAGATGAGAATTTTTTTTAATATAAATTAGGATTTCTTAGGACTCCATTACAAGTTGAATCACTCCAAAATACCCTTGTCAACACGTATTAAAAATAGCATAAAATTACTACTCTAAAAATTGGAAATTCAAGAACTAGTGAGCTAGTTAACCTACCAAATTCCTAACCTAATCAAGTGAAAATTCTACAGGGTAAATTTTTTATTAACCTGAATTTTTTATGACCCAATACAAGTGGAACCAACTCAAATTAATCTCATTAATATGCTCTAAAAAATAACATAAAATTACTACTATTTTGCTACAAGGGATTTCTAGAAATTCTAGATTTGTGAACTAGTAGAACAATCCAAGTAGCTAAATGATGAATACGGATTTTCAAAGTTGTTCTAAGGATGCATAATGCTTTTGAATTTGTAAATAACCTGAAAAATAACTCACTTATGTCATTTAAACAATGTAACCTACAATAAAAGAGGCAAGAATAGTAAATATGGAAATAAGAGATGTAAGTGAAAAAGACATTCAAATGAAATAAAGAAATTGTACAAGAGGGCTATGAGGCTACTGGGATGACCAAGCCCAAGGAAAATCAGAGTATTATGAAGGAAACCAAGCTTTAGAAGCTAAAAATGGTACCAAACTTCAGTATTTGAATCAATCCAAGCACATCACTGCTAGAAATGAAAGTGGAGTTTCTAAATATCAAGTTTTCTCCACAAGAAGACTAAAAAATACATGCCCCTAGAGGAAAATTCAAATTGGTACTTATAAAAAATGATGATGAATAATTCTCCTAGAAAGAAGGAAAATTTCACCTCCAAAATCCCTCAAATAGTGGATCTAGTTTTCAACACTATGAATCTGCATTAAATGACAAGGAGCACATTCCTAGATTTTCTCAATCATTGGAGATCCATAATTTGTGCAGTAATTTCATAATATTTTGTTCATTTATTATCCAATCTTGATCCTCCTGTGGTAGGGATCAGGTCCCTATATTATCTCATTCAGAATTTACTCCATATTCTCTCATTATTCTGCAAAAATAAAAAATATTAGGCACATAATATGCATTTATATCTAAACCTTCCTAAGAACATATTAAGTGTAGAAGGAGAGATTTAATATAGATTTTATGTCCCTAGGAAAGGTTAGATGGGCCTTAATTTATACCTAATTTGTAGGCTCATCATACCACCTTACTAAAACGTTTTCTCATCCTCTAAGCAACCTATCCAACTTCTTGCCCTGTTGTTCTTATTTTATGTCTCAGATGTCTTTTCCTATAATTCCCCTCCTTAGATCAATGGAATATGATTTGGATGGCCTTCATGAAAAAATTTTCTATGGTGGCAAGTTGTGCCTCCTTTTCCCATAGTTTCTCTCTAAACCTCTACAATTGCTCCTTCATGACTAATTCTTTTATCCCCAAGTCGGCTAATTCCTTACCCATTTATTGCATTTTTTCTTTCATGAGGCCCACATCCTCCACCTTCTTGGATTTTGCAATTTGTACCCATATGTGATTTCTGCCTCTTTCCCTTTCTAGCTCAAAGAAGAGTGGTATTGCAAATTTTTTGGGTATAATTCTCCCACCCTCGACAAATTTGTAGTAGGATCTAAGTTCAGGTTGTGGATTCGGCTCCTGCAGTTCTTGGAGGTATTTTTATTCCCCTTTTAATGTGGTCACCCCTTCCTGTAGCATTCTTTGTTGCTCCTGTTATAGGATTGTGTGTCTTCCTGTAGCAGTCACATAGACCCTCCTAGGATTATTATTTCCTTAAGGTGATACCTTTAAAAATATTGATAATTCATGAGTAATTTGTTGACAAGCATCAGAGGCCTTTTTTGTGGTGGAAGGGATGGAAGAAGGGGTGAAAATGAGTTCTTTTCATGGAAAAAGATGAAAATGAGAGTGGATAAGAGGTTTAGTGGTGTGGAAAATGAATGATAATGCTATGGTGGGTCTCTCCTCTTTTTCCTAGAAGAAAAACAAAAGATATGAACCATTTTTCCGTGCCAATCACGCTCCTGTAGAAATTTTGGTCACTCACGTAGCAATTCTGGAATACTGTTGTAGCATAATTGTTTTATCCATATCTCTCAAATGGTAGATTGGATTGACCTGAAATTTTGGTGACCATGTTTCCATCGTCCTTATGCATCTCTCCACAAAAACTATTGGCCAATGGATGCATGAATATCGAGAAAAATAAAAATGGTTGTAGGTGATGGAGGCCAATTTCTTGAAAAAGTGTGTACTAGAATTTTCTAAAATTACTCGAGCATGTTACCATTATCGATATTCATCTCCCCATGAAACAACTCAGCCAATGGATGCACGATTTTTTAGATATGGTAAAAACATTTTTTTTCCTGTGTATTTTGGCTTCATGTAGCAAAACAGAACCTTCCTGTAGAATTTCAAGACAGCGAGAGAAATGAATGGGAAAAGCTTGAAAATTATGGGTGGATGTTGGAAATGGATGAGGGTGATGGATTGACATGACCTTGATCTTTGTGTATCATCTGGGCAAAGGAGGAGGAAGCCCAAGTTTAACTTCCTTTGACTAGGTTTTTTATCACGTTTTCCCTTGTTGGTGCTAAATTGTTCTTGTTGCTTGCAAAGGTTGGAGAGCACCTGCATTCATTAGAGAGAGATACATGGAGAAAATAATTTATTTATTTTTAAGGCCTACTAGTTTTCTCAATGAGGTTTTCAACTAGTAGGTATGTCTGGGCGCCTCAAAGGAGGTTTTTTTAGAAATTATATACAAGATGCATGTATATATCCAGATTCTCCTGATCTAACAATATTTTATCTTCTTGCTAAATACAGAATCCTTCCACTATTAATATTTTGCAGAAATTAAACATTCAATTGCAAACACATGAAGAAATAAAAACAATCGCACATAACATAGTTGTTTAACGGGAAAGCCTGAAGTTGAAAACCATAACTATCATATATTATGTATCATGGAGATCATGTAACAATCTCATACAAAGATTAGTACATCAAGCTCTCAGTATAATTAATGGTCACACACTAACAAGAAGAAATTTGCGAATCCATGCACCGATTTCTTGCCACCTGGTAGCCTACCTCCACTGCGCAATCCTTGCTGAAGAATAGCTCTGAATGAAATTGAATTACCCTTGCCTTGACTGTGCAATCCTCATTGGCAACTCTAATGTGTGTGTGGTGCAATCAATGCATCACTATAGTCACAACAGATAGTCCATCTTGCCCTTTCACCTATCTCTCCACTGGGTCTCCACTGGAACTGACATGCACTATAGTTAACTACTGTATTTGTTCAGTTGATTAATGAGTTATTATTTTTGAATTAATTAACTAATTAATTCACTCCACCCTCACTAGTGTATCATTTAGTTAGACTAGATATAACTAGCTCAACTGAGTTTAAATCCAATGATTGAGTTAAATTGAAAAACAACTCCATGAACTACTCTTCCAACTCTGTCATAACTTTGCCACTTCAGTTCTAACTGAGTCCTCCATGCATGAACCACCAGTCAACCCTAGGAATTGATTAATTCCTTCAGCCCACTGATTTGCCAAATCTTGCACTGAAATTAAGTACTCCAAGAGAATAAGTTGATGTTTATTGTTGGATTATTATTAAGAGCTAATAATAATTGACACTTCTATTTTTAGATCGACGACCTATAAATAGAATTCGCCCAATATTCTAAAAATAGAATTTCATCTATTTTTCCTACTTGACCAACCATCCACAAATGGCATCCTGCAACTTCTGAAATATGATCACCATGTCTAAAAATAGACTTGCGCCAAAAATAGCCTGTGGGCCCACTTAGTGAAGGCGACTCTTTTCACTAAGCTCATCATCTTGTTGAATCTCAACACTCCCTCTCAACAAGATAGGGATTATCCTTCACCCCGATCTTGCCTCTATGGTATTCGAATTTTCTCCTAGTGAGTGCCTTCGTCAGAATATCTGCATCTTGATCCTTTGTAGGAATGTACTGAAGCAACATGATCTTCCGCTGCACACAATATGTGATATGATGATACCGGATATCAATATGTTTAGATCTATCATGAAACACAGGATTAATCGAGATTTTAATGCAACTTTGATTATCACAATGTATCACTGTAGGATCTAAATGTGAACCGAACATACCAACCAGGATCTTCCTCATCGAGATAGCCTCACATGCAGCTTGACTTCCTGCCATGTATTATGCTTCCGCTGAACTGAGTGCCACGAATCTTTGTTTCCTGATGTACCAAGAAACTGTCGTAGATCTGATACTAAAAATCCCTCTTGATGTGCTCTTTTTGTCTATTGGGTTGCCTGCCCAATCTGCATCCGTAAATCCATGCAACTTCATCTCATCCATCTGTCTGTACCATAAGCCATACTCAGATGTGCCCCTGAGATACCTCAGGACATGCATGCCTGCCTTCCAAAAGAGCTTGGTAGGCTAAATCATCGCTTGTGAAAGTTGGTTCACCGCATAGCATATGTCCGGTCTTGTATTAACTAAATACATGAGCGAACCCACCAACTGTCGATAAATAGTGGCATCCACTACCTCTGCCGATGTAGCATCCTCTTTCGTCCAATTTCCTGGAAGAGGAGTGTCAATAGGCTTGCAGCCTTTCATGTGAAACTTCTCAAGTATCTCCCGAGCATACTTGCCTTGAGACACAAATAGTTCACCTTCTCGCTGCCATATTTCCAATCCAAGGAAATAATGAAGGAGGCCCAAATCCTTCATCTAAAACTTCTTTGCAAGATCTGCCTTGCATGAGTGTATCAACTACTCATCACCCGTTAGTATTAAATCATAAACATAAAGAACAAGGATTAAAAGCTTACCCTCCACCACAATTTGGTACAGGTTTGCATCCACCTCACTCTTGGTGAAGCCAAGTCCAGTGAAATAGTTGTCGATCTGTGTGTACCAAGTACAAGGTGCTTGCTTCAGCCCATACAACGCTCTTTTGAGCCTGCACACATGCGACTCACTGCTAAAGATCTCAAATCCTTCAGGCTTCTCAATGTACACCTCTTCCTCAATGATCCCATTAAGGAACAAAATATTCACATCCATTTGATGAATGTGCCAACCCATCTACGCTAAGAGAGAAAGGATGGTCCTTATGGAAGAATACCGTGCGACAGGTGCAAATTTTTCTTCATAATCAATCCCCTCGATCTGTGAGAAGCCCCGGACAACAAATATTTCCTTATACTTCTCGAATCTCCCATCAGGAGCTTGCTTTACCTTGTAGATCCATATTGATGCTACAACTGATTTTCCCACCGGCCTTGGAACAATCTCCCAAGCACTGTTTCTGACAATGGAGTCATACTCCTCCACCATGGCATCTACCCATGTGGGCTCCTACACTTGCTTCTTCAAAATAAGATGTCTCTGTCACGATACACTTGCTCATCAGAGCCATGTATCTAGTAAATCAGTGAGGTGATTGTCTTTGTCTGCGCTGTGATGTAGGGAATCCTACATTCTGTGCTGCATCAAGCTTCAATCTCTCAGCTTCTATGGTACGCTTTCTGCCTTGTCTGATGTTTGGTTCTGCAGGAGTGGACTCCTCCACTCCATGAATCTCCTCCTGTGGTTGATCCACATTTGGAGGCTCATCTTTCGAAACAGGAAGTTCCTCCACTGCATGCAAGTATAGCTCCCTCTCAAGCATAGTTTGTGTAGCACCCACAATCGTTCTGTTCTTCCTCTCCATGATCCCATTCTGCTGTGGGTTATGAGGCGCTATGAGTTCTATTCGAATTCCTTCTTTGCTACAGAATTCTTTGAATTCGCCCGAGATGTATTCACCACCATTATCGCTCTATAGAGTTTTCACTTGCTTCCCTGACTCCTTCTCCACCAATGCTTTAAACTCATTGCAACTGAGAATGTTTCGCTCTTCTTCTCGCATGAAGAAGATCCTAAAGATCTACGAGAATAGTCATCAACAAATATAACTAAATACTCCGTGTTTTGTTGTGAGGCATGTTGAAACAACCGAGAAGGTCCACACATCTCCGTGAATTCTCTCTAGGATCACCGAAGCACGGTTCTCCTTCTCATGAAAGGTGGTCTTCACAAACTTACCCATAGTACATCCCTTGCACTGATCTGACTGTGCAAGAGTACCCTTGGGAATTCCAGTAGAAATCTGCTGCAAAATATTCAAGGCACCATGGTGAAGATGGCCCAATCTCCTGTGCCATAATTTTCCCTCATCCCGGCTCACCACTTCTTCTGCTTTGCCCACCATTGCAATGCAGCCATCTACCTCCAACTTGTAGAGATTATTAACTCGAATCTGTATCCTCCTCATTTGACCCGTTTTTTTGTGTCACAGGAAAGCTCTTCCATCGCTAAAAACAACATCATAACCTTTGTCTTCCAACATTGCGACCGAGACCAAGTTATTCTTCAGACCTGGAACATGCATAACATCCTTCAAAAAGAATGGATTACTGAAACCCCTCTCAAAGGTAATGGTCCCAATTCCGGTTGCACTGTATCGACCATCATCTCCCATCTCTATATGCATATGGAGGTCCTTCTCCTCAAAGTCACTAAACAACTCCTTGTCTCCCGTCATATGGAAAGACGCACCACTATCAAGATACCACACTGATCCCATATATCTTGAAACCAAGCATGTGATCAAAGAGAAATCAAGTTCAAATTGCAAGGCTAAGGCCCCTCCATCTGTAGCTCTAGAAGCCTTCTTATTCTTCTTCTTCTATGGGCAGTTAGTGGCAAAATGCCCATGTTCGTGACAGTGAAAACACTTCACTTTGGACAAATCCTACTTCTTGCCTTTAGCATCGGATTTTGAAGGAAATTTCTTCCCCTTTCCTTTCCTTGATTTGGCAGCCAAAGCACAATTTTCTTCATCTTCATTCTTCGATGAAGAGCCATCCCTGGTACCTCGCCTTATCTCCTCCTGCACAAGATCTGACCAAATTCGTTCCCATCTCGACAGTTTCTCCCGTCCATTGACAAAGTCTTTATAGCTATGCCAACTCTTCGGAAGCCCAAGGAGAGCGAAGCTCACCAAGTCTTCATCATTAAAAATAATCCCCACACTTCCCAGTTCATCCCTACAGTGGACAAACTTCATAAGATATTTTGGAATATTGTCGCCCTTCTCCATTTTTATTTTTCTGAGCTTATCTTTTAGCGCCAAATTCCTCTGGTCATTGTTGCTTTGGAACAAATCTGTCAAAGCCTTCGACATTAGAAATGGAGTGGCTTTCTCGTGAAGGCTGGATACAATATGGTCCTTCACACCTTCTAACAGAATTCTTCTTGTCTTTGCTATCTTCTTTTTCCATGCGTCAAGTAATGCAGCATCGCTAGATCCTGGCTTAGGAACATCACTATCGATGAACTCCTTTAGTCCATTATCCTCTAACACCACCTCCATCCTATCCTTCCAGGCTATGTAATTTGAGCTCCCATCAAGGTAATACTCCAATCGCAACCCATTGAAAGACATTTCAATGTATACTCAATTGTCGCACCAAGAATTTTATGCAGCAAATTCGAATTGTCCACTAGCACAAACTCAGCAATTCTTCACAATTGCAATCTTCAAGAACTAACACTGCTCTGATATCATGTATGAATTATATACACGATGCATGTATATATCCAGATTCTCCTGATCTAACAATATTTTATCTTCTTGCTAAATACAGAATCCTTCCACTATTAATATTTTGCGGAAATTAAACATTCAATTGCAAACACATGAAGCAATAAAAACAATCACACATAACAGAGTTGTTTAACGGGAAAGCCTGAAGCTGAAAACCCCAACTATCATATATTATGTATCATGGAGATCATGTAACAATCTCATACAAATCTTAGTACATCAAGCTCTTAGTACAATCAATCGTCACACACTAACAAGAAGAAATCTGCAAATCCATGCACCGATTTCTTGCCACCTGATAGCCTGCCTCCACTGTGCAATCCCTGTTGAAGAATAGCTCTGAATGAATTTGAATTACCCTTGCCTTGATTGTGCAATCCTCATTGGCAACTCCAATGTGTGTGTGGTGCAATCAATGCATCACTATAGTCACAACAGATAGTCCATCTTGCCCTTTCACCTATCTCTCCACTGGATCTCCACTGGAACTGACATGCACTGTAGTTAACTGTTGTATTTTTTCAGTTGATTAATGAGTTATTATTTGTAAATTTATTAACTAATTAATTCACTCCACTCTCACTAGTGTATCATTCAGTTAGACTAGATACAATTAGCTCAACTTAGTTTAACTCTAATGATTGAGTTAAACTAATTAGCAACTCCATGAACTACTCTTCCAACTCTGTCATAACTTTGCCACTTCAGTTCTAACTGAGTCCTCTATGCCATTTTTTGGTCATCTAACCCATTATCATTAGATAAACCCAAGTACACCATGGAAGACTAATTTTACCCCAAGTAAAATCGCTTTCACCACATTTGTTTACATTTCTTGGTCATATTTAACCCAAAACAAGGTAATCAATTAAATAAATCATTATTTATTTAATTATTTCCTAAGAATAAGTTATTTAAATCACTATTTAAATACTATTCCTAGTTAAATTTGACTAAATCATTTTTAAATAATTAAAGAAACCATTATTTATTTAATTATATTCCCCTCATTTCCCTTAAATAATAAATAAATCATTTATTTATTTGTTATTTATAAATAAAGGAATTGACCCAAGTCAAAAATCCTTTTCCCTCCAACAAATATAATAAAATATTCTTAAAGGGTGATTCTAGAATTTGATTAATAATATTTTATTCATGCACCGAGTTCTAGAACACCCCAATATTTTGTTATAAATAGAAGGGTTTTCCCCATTCATTAGTCACCTCCATTGCATTAGATCACTCTGGATCTTCTCTTGGTCACCATTTTTCTATTTTGTTTTGTGAACTCCCATTGAGTTCCATGTTTGCTTTTCCACATCCATAAGAGAGAGAAATGTTAGATCTGAAACACTGAGGACTTCCAAGAACCCATCCCACTGAGGAGAACCGGAAAACACCTTTCTTGTTTTCCTCTCAGGTGCCCCATTCTTTAATATAATATAAGATTCTTTTTAAATATATTGTTCTTGTCTTGTCCATTGGATGCATGGAGCCATTCTACATTTTATCTGTTTAATGTCTTTTATGCTTAGATCTAACTTTATGCAGCAAACTTAAAGATATTTTGCATCCATTATTGATGTTAGGGCTATTTGGTATGCGTAGCTAAAGTGATCTTTTACGACGAAAGATTCATACTAACATTCAGCCCACTGATTTTCCAAATCTGTGCACTGAAATTAAGTGCTCCAAGAGAATAAGTTTTTGTTTATTGTCGGATTATTATTAAGAGCTAATAATAATCGACACTTCTATTTTTAGATCGACAATCTATAAATAAACTTCGCCCAATATTCTAAAAATAGAATTTCATCTATTTTTCCAACTTGACCAACCATCCACAAATAGCATCCTGCAACTTCTGAAATATTATCACCATGTATAAAAATAGACATAGTCTTTAAATAGACTTGCGCAAAAATAGCCTGCGGGCCCACTTAGTGAAGGCGACTCTTTTCACTAAGCTCATCATCTTGTTGAATCTCAACAGTTTTCACCTAGGATCTTTTATTTTCTTTTTTCTCCTTTTTCCAACCCATTGACCACGTCATGGAGGTTTTTAATCAATGAGCCAATCTCAAGCACCTCAAAGAAGGTTTTCACCTGAGATTTTATTATTTTCCTCTTATTTTTTCTTTTTCCATTTTTTATTTCTTTTTTCTATCCTACTCTACTTGAAAAAACTAAAATCTCTTTGAAGTATAGGAATACTTCCAATGGATCCATGTGCACATCAAGATGACAGATAAACTCATGTGCGGGCTCATAATATATGCTTTGACATATACCTAAATATGAAAGACCAATTGCTTTGACTGAGATGAGATCAGAAATTGTTAAAAAAGAGTGTGTTTTTGCAACTTAATGATTGCATAGAACCATATTTCGATAAGTTGTGATGCCCATGGTTCACTTGCTGATTTAGAGCATCCTGTATGTCTTGTTCTTCCATTCAATTCATATCTTCTTCTTTTTTTCGGTTATTCTCTTGAGTACATAGAGGATCTGATGGTGAACATGATGGAACTTCCTCAATCTCTGATTTTGATGTCTTCTCTCCATCAAGTGCAAGCCATGATTCTTTGGTCTCCTCATTTCAATCTTCTTCTTCTATATTTTGTCCTTCAATGACATCAAGAGAATATTTTTTTCGCAATACCTTCCTTGAGCTAAAATGAATACCATTTAGATCAAGAGGAGATGCTTGGAAATGTTGTACCTCAACATTGTAAGCGAGTTAAGCTACCTCGTTGTTTGGGTTTGGAGATGGTGGTACATGTAGTTGAGTGGGAGTGGGTATTTGAGATGGATGTGGTTGGGGTTGTGGTTGTGGTGGAGGTGGATGGTAGGCATAACATGGATTTGGGTATGGATGATATTGAGGAAAATATTGTGTATTTTTCCCATAAGGCCATTGCCAAACATTGTTGCAATATTTTTTTGGGGGTAATATGGCCAAGGTTTCCAAGGAAAGAGTGTGTTCCAATTACTTTGAGAGGGATGTACATAGCCTTGAAATTTTGAATTAGGTTCTTGCATCATATCAATTTGACTAGGTTTCCATGTTCTTCTTGGAGCGACATAACATAGTTGCTTTGGTAATTGACTTGCTCCACTGTCCTCTTTGTAAACTTCCTTCAACCTTGGTAATAATGGGAAATATTTAGTAGCATGTGATTTTTTATGTATAACACAAATATCAACATCTTATTTTTTCTCATTTTGTATTCTTAACATTTCTACTTGTTCACTTAGATTGCTAAGAATTTATGTTTTAAAGTTATCAAGCAAATTTCCAAGTTCAGCTTGACTTACGGGTCTTGATGTTGATTTACTTAATCTTGCCCTTCCTCTTGATATAGGCTTGCATGTTTCACAAATTTCTTTAAATGATAATTGGTATACATCACATCTACTCATGAGATCAAGGAGATCAATCCACTCATTCTTAATTGTTCTAAATAAGAGATTTTTTAGTGTGTCGAATCCTAAATGATGTAATTTTTCCCTCTTAACATTATACATGAATCTCTCTATTAGATCCCCAAGGCTCTCATCTTTTTTTTGATTCATTCTAAATATTTATTCTTTAAGATCATGATCTTTATATATTTCTAGAAATATATTTTGCATATCATTCAGTGATCATATTGAATTAGTCCTTAAACTCATGAACCATTTAAGAGCTCTATCCTTCAATGTTGTTAGAAAAAATCTCAATTTTTGAGTGTTTAATAAGGAACCATAATATATAAAAAGTATTTCAAATTAAAATAGAAATGTTTTTGGATCCTTTCACCTCGTACCATGGAAGTTAGGAAGGAAATATGGGGGGATTTTCTTCATATGAACACTAATATCAGTATCTTGAATGGGAAATCCAAGAGGATCTTCCTCAGTATCATCATCTCCATCCATTTATTCTACCTTATTTGCCACCTCCTCTTATTATACTTGAAAAATTAGATGTTGATGTGGTTCTTACTGTACCAAGTGGTCAAATATGGGGTTTGGTGTTGGAGAAATATTTTTTTTTTTATTAAAAACTTTGAATAAGAATGCTAATGCAATGCAATTTTTTTGTCTTTGAAATAAAATATGCCTAATGAATTTTTTTGTTCTTACAGAAAGTAAAAGAAATGAATCAACTATGGAAGAAAACAATGCATACTTTGACACCTCCCCAGCAACGGCGCCAAAAAGTGACGAGCCCCGGTATTGCAACAAGAATGTTGCAACTCCCAAGGCTACCGACTTAAATTATCAACCCGAGGTTTGTACAACCTTAGGAGGTGTCAACACTATATGTGCAACATAAAATGTGTCATTATTTTTTTGATGTGATGTAATGGAGTGAATGTCATGAAATCAAATACTAAACTAATTGCAGAAATGGAATTGTTGCTCTATTTTCAAAAAATGGAAATGTTACTTGCTCAAATGTAAACATCGATCCTAATTGCAAGAAGGTAAAGGTTATGCCATTTGCATGAATGAAAAGTACTTGTCTATTAGCATAATGTAAACCTTGTGCTACTTGTAACATTTTGATTCATTATCCTAATTGAAAAATGTGAAAAGTTGCATTGAAAAGAAACTAATCCTATTCAAAAACAACAATTTCTAATTGAAATCCTAAGAGCATGAACCCAAAGAAATATGCCTAATCTACTTTGTAAAAAGGAAAGTCCTATATGGTGTTTATTCTTCCCCAATCATGGATTTATAGCTTAGGGGTAATTATTCAAGCCTAATATAAAAATTGACATTTTTTGGAGCAAATCTAGTTAATTTTACACATGCTACAGGAGTTCTACAGGAGGTGTTACAAGAGGCCTTGTTTTGCTAGAAGAGCGAGATAACTTACCGAATGCCAAAGTAAATCAAATTAAAATGAGATGGGAATTTTTTTTTATTAATTAGGATTTCCTAGGACTCCATTCCAAGTCAAATCACTCCAAAATACCTCTGTTAACATGTGCTAAAAAATAGCATAAAATTACAATAAAAACTAGAAATTCAAGAACTAGCGAGCTAGTTAACCTACCAAATGCCTAACCTAATCAAGTGAAAATGCTATGAGGTAAATTTTTTTATTAACTTGAAATTTTTTATGACCCAATAGAAGTGGAATAAACTCAAATGAATCTCATTAACACGTTCTAAAAAATATCATAATAGGGTGAAAATGTGAAGTTGGGTTACACTTTTGTGAGAATTGGGGGCGGAAAAATTTTTTCGGCAATAGTTTGGTCGAACTTTTGAGAAAGTTTGGCCGAACTATTGGATAGTTCGGCCGAACTGTATGAGAAAGTTCGGTCAAACTCGTTCTGTCGTTTAGATTGACGTCACACTGACGGCGTGGGCAAACAGAATTTTTGCCGGAGATGGGAAAACTGGCAATAACAATTCGGCCAAACTTTTAGTTCGGTCGGACTATTAGTTCGGCCAAACTTTAAAAAAAGTTCGGCCGAACTCATATTTTATAAATATATCACCCGCGAACTATTTTCGTTTTCGTATGTCTCTGTTCACATATTATGTTCGCAGGTTCGCATAGTCTGTTCGCATTGTCTATTCGCACATCTCTGTTCGCATAGTCTGTTCGCATAGTTTGTTTGAGTTTCTGTGGCGCCTCTTTGTTCGCATAGTCTGTTCGCACTCTGCTGCTCTGTTGCTGATTTAGCGCCCGCGCCCGCGAATTGCTGCTCAGGAGTTGCGCCGTTGCTCAGTAGTTTTTCCAGATGAGTAATTGCTCCATATTAGAGCAGTTCTTTGATTTATTTGGCAATTGAATGGTGAAAAAAACGTTGCTTTAAATTTCAAAGTCATATCGCTGCAACAATATCATATTACTTTTACTATCTGTCTAAATTATTTTCAACAGGTATTAACTTGTTATGGGAAGTGTATACATTCTCCTATTTTAATATTATTGTTACGATCTGGGTTCTGTGTATACAATTGTTTGAATGTAAAATACCATTATAGACCAGAGTAAGTAAAACATAGTAGAGGAGGATGCATTGTTTAAGTTTGGAGATAATTTTAGACAGAGTGATATTCAGTCTATTTGGGTGTTATTTGTCGATGTAAATCAGTCCACCATACCTCGAGGTACACATGAAATGTATGATTACGAGATTGATGTTTGGTTTTTTCATTTCTGCAGAGGCAATTGTTGCAATTTCATATTACTTGAAATTCCATGTCGCTTAGCTGCTGTATTTTTTCTCCATGTCGATTGGCCACTTGTAGCCTTGTAGTGTTCGCCTCCATACCCTCCAAAGACTCCTCAAAGGGAATTTCTTATGGTGTAACTACGTGGTGGTGAATTGTGTTTTATTTTGTAAAGCAAGGGCTTTTTCTTTATTTTCAGGCAAGTAAAAAACATAGTTTTATAATAAATAAAATATTTACATGATTATAGGTTACAAGTGAGAAGTGTTGCTCAAATGATATACTACAAATCACAATATAGATAGGCAAGTGGTTCGGAGAGCTTGAAGGAACTAGAAAAAGTTCAAAAACTGATCTATGAGAGGCATATAAACCGAAACCAGCTAAATAGAACACAGTCCCAAGATATAAACACGTAGAAGAAGAAAGCAAGGCACCGCATGTGCAAAAGATAACATATCAGAAATCCTACGCAAAAATCTAAGTAGGAATAGTCAATGTAAACAAAGAGCCAATCATCTAGATCTACAGAGAATACTAAAAACTGAAGAAACATAAGAATAGAGGGGAATGTTCCCATAACCCAAGTAAATATCATTCCTGTAAACCTAAAAATATATCATGCCCCCCAGCATGGTGAGGCCCTCCTTTGATACTCTGTCCGTCGTGGAGTTCTGGACTCTTTGGATGTGAGTGAATGTGAGCTCCTCAAAACGATGTGTGAGTTCCCATATGCGTTGTAACCAATTTGATACATGTGGAGGGTTGAAGCATGTCCTGCGGTTTGGCCAGTCAATAGAAACTTTAGAGTCACCAAATACTGTTAAGGATTTAACATATATCCACATAGCACAATAAAAGAGTCCCCATAAATCCAATATCTCCATTTTGGAATTGGTACTAGGACCACCATTTCAACGAAAATAATAAAAGATACTAGGAGCAGTGGAGATGTGTGCTCCACCACCACAAGTCATATTCTGAGTTGCACGGTCAAAGAATCCTACTAGGAATTTACACTAGTAATCAGTGGGTAGGATGTCTTTTTTAATCCCACTATCAGTCTTCTAATGGTATTCCAAGTAGTGAGATATGATTCTATTACAAACTCTGTCAATGGGGAAATGATATGATGATATGATATGATATATTTTAATAACGTCCACGAGACCCACCGGTCTAAGGGACCCACATTCCACCTAAAACAAGACATCACATTCTCAATTTTCCCTCTAGAGCAGTTCTTTCGCTGTGAATAGAGAAAAAACCTTTTATATTCAATTTATGTAAAACACAAATTAGCCATATCTCTAGAATAGATCTAAATAGAATTTTTTCATTTTCATATCCATGGTCTCAAACAATGAGAGAGAAAAAAAACCTTTTATATTCAACATGTATATAGTATTTAGAAACAAAAAGTAATTTGATACAAAACATAGGTTTTAACCAATTATATAGTTTTCCATTTTCATATCCATGGTCTCAAACAATGAGAGAGAAAAAAACCTTTTATATTCAACATGTAAAACACAAATTAGCCATAAAAGTTTCCCATTGAAACTATAAGTGATTTGATACAAAACATAGGTTTTAACCTAAGAGTAAATGCCCCTACAAGTCAATCAATCTCTCGAATAGTTTTAAATATAGAATTTTTTCATTTTCATATCCATGGTCTCAAACAATGAGAGAAAAAAACTTTTATATTCAATGTATGTAAAACATAAATTAGCCATATCTCTAGAATAGATCTAAATAGAAGTTTTTCATTTTCATATCCATGGTCTCAAACAATGAGAGAGAAAAAAACCTTTTATATTCAACATGTGAAACACAAATTAGCCATAAACGTTTCTCATTGAAACCATAAGTGATTTGATACAAAGCATAGGTTTTAACCTAAGAGTAAATGCCCCTACAGTCAATCTCTGGAATAGTTTTAAATGGAAGTTTTTCATTTTCATATCCATGGTCTCAAATAATGAGAGAAAAAACCTTTTATATTCAATGTATGTAAACCACAAATTAGCCATATCTCTAGAATAGATCTAAATAGAAGTTTTTCATTTTCATATTCATGGTCTAAAACAATGAGAGAGAAAAAAACCTTTTATATTCAACATGTAAAACACAAATTAGCCGTAAAATTTTCTCATTGAAACCATAAGTGATTTGATAAAAAAGATAGGTTTTAACCTAAGAGTAAATGCACCTATAGTCAATCTCTGGAATAGTTTTAAATAGAATTTTTTCATTTTCATATCCATGGTCTCAAATAGTGAGAGAAAAAACCTTTTATATTCAATGTATGTAAAACGCAAATTATCCATATCTCTAGTATAGATCTAAATAGAAGTTTTTCATTTTCATATCCATGGTCTCAAACAATGAGAGAGAAAAAAACCTTTTATATTCAACATGTGTAAAACACAAATTAGCCATAAAAGTTTCCCATTGAAACCATAAGTGATTTGATACAAAACATAGGTTTTAACCTAAGAGTAAATGCCCCTACAAGTCAATGATCGGAAAGACAGAATTTTTTCATTTTGATATCCATGGTCTCCAAACAATGAGAGAAAAACCTTTTATATTCAGTAATAGCAAACACAAATTAGCCATATCCTCTAGAATAGATCTAAATAGAAGTTTTCATTTTCATATCCATGGTCTCGAACAATGAGAAAAAAACTTTATTTTCTGACATGTATATAGTATATAGAAACAAAAGTAATTTGATACAAAACACAAGTTTTAACCAATTATATAGTTTTTCATTTTCATATCCATGGTCTCAAACAATGAGAGAGAAAAAACCTTTTATATTCAACATGTAAAACACAAATTAGCCATAAAAGTTTCCCATTGAAACCAAAAGTGATTTGATACGAAACATATATGTTTTAAAAGCTAATCTAGTAAATGCCTCTACATTCAATCTTTAGAATATCTATCTAATTAGAAGTTTTTCATTTTCATATCCATGGTAGTTCTATAGGCATAGTTTGTAAAGGGCCAGGTAGCCTCTATATCTCATTTTTTATGAAAGGTGACATATCTAGTAAAAGACCCTACAGTCAATCTCTAGAATAGATCTAAATGCCCCTACAGTCAACATGTATATAGTATTTAGAAACAAAAAGTAATTTGATACAAAACATAGGTTTTAACCAAGTATATAGTTTTTCATTTTCATATCCATGGTCTCAAACAATGAGAGAGAAAAAACCTTTTATATTCAATGTATGTAAAACACAAATTAGCCATATCTCTAGAATAGATTTAAATAGAAGGTTTTCATTTTCATATCCACGGTCTAAAACAAAGAGAGAGAAAAAAACTTTTATATTCAACATGTAAAACACAAATTAGCCATAAAATTTTCCCATTGAAATCTTAAGTGATTTGATACAAAACATAGGTTTTAACCCAAGAGTAAATGCCCCTACAAGTCAATCAATCTCTCGAATAGTTTTAAATATAGAATTTTTTCCTTTTCATATCCATGGTCTCAAACAATGAGAGAAAAAACATTTTATATTCAATGTATGTAAAACACAAATTAGCCATATCTCTAGAATAGATCTAAATAGAAGTTTTTCATTTTCATATCCATGGTCTCAAACAATGAGAGAGAAAAAAACCTTTTCTATTCAACATGTAAAACACAAATTAGCCATAAACGTTTCTCATTGAAACCATAAGTGATTTGATACAAAACATAGGTTTTAACCTAAGAGTAAATGCTCCTGCAGTCAATCTCTAGAATAGTTCTAAATAGAATTTTTTCATTTTCATATCCATAGTCTCAAATAATGAGAGAAAAAACCTTTTATATTCAATGTATGTAAAACACAAATTAGCCATATCTCTAGAATAGATCTAAATAGAAGTTTTTCATTTTCATATCCATGGTCTCAAACAATGAGAGAAAAAAACCTTTTACATTCAACATGTAAACCACAAATTCGCCATAAAAGTTTTCCATTGAAACCATAAGTGATTTGATACAAAACATAGGTTTTAACCTAAGAGTAAATGCCCCTACAAGTCAATCAATCTCTCGAATAGTTTTAAATATAGAAGTTTTTCATTTTCGTATCCATGGTCTCAAACAATGAGAGAAAAAACATTTTATATTCAATGTATGTAAAAAAAAAATTAGCCATATCTCTAGAATAGATCTAAATAGAAGTTTTTCATTTTCATATCCATGGTCTCAAACAATGAGAGAGAAAAAAACATTTTATATTCAACATGTAAAACACAAATTAGCCATAAAAGTTTCTCATTGAAACCATAAGTGATTTGATACAAAACATAGGTTTTAACCTAAGAGTAAATGCCCCTACAGTCAATCTATGGAATAGTTTTAAATAGAAGTTTTTCATTTTCATATCCATAGTCTCAAATAATGAGAGAAAAAACCTTTTATATTCAATGTATGTAAAACACAAATTAGCCATATCTCTAGAATAGATCTAAATAGAAGTTTTTCATTTTCATATCCATGGTCTCAAACAATGAGAGAGAAAAAAACCTTTTATATTCAACATGTAAAACACAAATTATCCATAAAAGTTTCCCATTGAAACCAAAAGTGATTTGATACAAAACATAGGTTTTAACCTTAGAGTAAATGCCCCTACAGTCAATCTCTAGAATAGTTTTAAATATAAGTTTTTCATTTTCATATCCATGGTCTCAAACAATGAGAGAAAAACATTTTATATTCAATGTATGTAAAACACAAATTAGCCATATCTCTAGAATAGATCTAAATAGAAGTTTTTCATTTTCATATCCATGGTCTCAAACAATGAGAGAGAAAAAGACCTTTATATTCAACGTGTGTAAAACACAAATTAGCCATAAAAGTTTCCCATTGAAACCATAAGTGATTTGATACAAAACACAGGTTTTAACCTAAGAGTAAATGCCCCTACAAGTCAATCAATCTCTCGAATAGTTTTAAATATAGAATTTTTTCATTTTCATATCCGTGGTCTCAAATAATGAGAGAAAAAACCTTTTATATTCAGTGTATGTTAGCCATATCTCTAGAATAGATCTAAATAGAATTTTTTCATTTTCATATCCATGGTCTCAAACAATGAGAGAAAAAACCTTTTATATTCAATGTATGTTAGTCATATCTCTAGAATAGATCTAAATAGAAGTTTTTCATTTTCATATATCCATGGTCTCAAACAATGAGAGAGAAAAAAACCTTTTATATTCAACATGTATATAGTATTTAGAAACAAAAAGTAATTTGATACAAAACATAGGTTTTAACCAATTATATAGTTTTTCATTTTCATATCCATGGTCTTAAACAATGAGAGAGAAAAAACTTTTTATATTCAACATGTAAAACACAAATTAGCCATAAAAGTTTCCCATTGAAACCAAAAGTGATTTGATACAAAAAATAGGTTTTAACCTAATCTAGTAAATGCCCCTACATTCAATTTCTAGAATATATCTAATTAGAAGTTTTTCATTTTCATATCCATGGTAGTTCTATAGGCAGAGTCTGTAAAGGGCCAGGTAGCCTCTAGATCTCATCTTTTATGAAAAGTGACATATCTAGTAAATGCCCCTACAGTCAATCTCTGGAATAGATCTAAATGCCCCTATAGTAAATGTCCCTATAGTCAACATGTATATAGTATTTAGAAACAAAAATTAATTTGATACAAAACATAGGTTTTAACCAATTATATAGTTTTTCATTTTCATATCCATGGTCTCAAACAATGAGAGAGAAAAAACCTTTTATATTCAACATGTAAAACACAAATTAGCCATAAAAGTTTCCCATTGAAACCAAAAGCGATTTGATACAAAACATAGGTTTTAACCTAATCTAGTAAATGCCCCTACATTCAATCTTTAGAATATATCTAATTAGAAGTTTTTCATTTTCATATCCATGGTAGTTCTATAGGCAGAGTTTGTAAAGGGCCAGGTATCCTCTGGATCTCATCTTTTATGAAAGGTGACATATCTAGTAAATGCCCCTACAGTCAATCTCTGGAATAGATCTAAATGCCCCTACAGTAAATGCCCCTACAGTCAACATGTATATAGTATTTAGAAACAAAAAGTAATTTGATACGAAACATAGGTTTTAACCAAGTATAGAGTTTTTCATTTTCATATCCATGGTCTCAAACAATGAGAGAGAAAAAACCTTTTATATTCAACATGTAAAACACAAATTAGCCATAAAAGTTTCCCATTGAAACCAAAATTGATTTGATACAAAACATAGGTTTTAACCTAATATAGTAAATGCCCTTATATTCAATCTTTAGAATAGATCTAATTAGAAGTTTTTCATTTTCATATCCATGGTAGTTCTATAGGCAGAGTCTGTAAAGGGCCAGGTAGCCTCTGGATCTCATCTTTTATGAAAGGTAACATATCTAGTAAATGCCCCTACAGTCAATCTCTGGAATAGATCTAAATGCCCCTACAGTAAATGCCCCTACATTCAAATTGTATATAGTATTTAGAAACAAAAAGTAATTTGATACAAAACATAGGTTTTAACCAAGTATATAGTTTTTCATTTTCATATCCATGGTCTCAAACAATGAGAGAGAAAAAATATTTTATATTCAACATGTAAAACACAAATTAGCCATAAAAGTTTCCCATTGAAACCAAAAATTATTTGATACAAAACATAGGTTTTAACCTAAGAGTAAATGCCCCTACATTCAATCTCTAGAATAGATCTAATTAGAAGTTTTTCATTTTCATATCCATGGTAGTTCTATAGGCAGAGTCTGTAAAGGGCCAGGTAGCCTCTGGATCTCATCTTTTATGAAAGGTGACATATCTAGTAAATGTCCCTACGGTCAATCTCTGGAATAGATCTAAATATAAGTTTTTCATTTCTCCCATGCATTTGCAATAAATGTCAATTTAATATATATATATATATATATTGAATTTTTTTTTTTTTAGGGATAAGAAAACCATTAAATATGGTTGAAAAATGGAAATTATGCATAGAAGTTTCTTGCTATCCCAATCCAGGGAATGCAGTGATTACATATGTGCTTTCCAATATTGTGACTAGCAAAGTCGTCCAAAGGAAAATGAATATATCGGGAAGAACAAAAAACAACGAGGCATATTATATTGGATTGATAGAAGGCTTAGGAACAACGATGGAGTATGGATCAAATGGAATTGTAGTTTTCACCAATTCTGAACTTGTGTGCAACCAGATGAATGGTGTATACCAAGTTAAGAATGAGAGGTAAAAGAACTGAATGGAATAGCAAACAATATTGTTAGCCAATTTCAATTTTTTAGTATAAGACATTGTACAAATGTGAATAAGATGCCTGCTGATTTATTGCGTGGGGCAATGCAAATTTAGGATTCATCTATCAAAGATGAATTAATAGATGAATTATAATTATACGGGGCATGCCAATGCAAGATTCATCTCTCAAAGACGATTTAGTTTTGATACACTCTTCTTCAAAAATTCAAGATTCATCTCTCAAAGATGAATTAGTTTTGAGACACTCTTCTTCAAAAATTCAAGATTCATCTCTCAAAGATGAATTAGTGTTGAGACGCTCTCCTTCAAAATTTATTGATGGACATTGTAACATATCTTGGATATGTGTGTGTTGTGTACATATAAATGTGTCTTTTTTAATGGCCATGTGATTTTTTCAATTATATACCAAGTGTGCTCCCACCACACCATGTAAAGCCAACTTGGTGAACTTCACATTTGCAACAAGTGGTGAAATTCACATTTTTATGAAATTAAAATGCGGGGACTTCAACAAATTTTTGTTTAAATGGAGTTTCACTTATTTTTTAATGACAATGTGTTTTTTCCAATTTTATACCAAGTGTGCTCCCACCATGTAAAACACAATTCGGTGAACTTATCTTTTTCATAACTTTTTTTTTGCATAAATTGAGTTTCACACATCAATTAGTGCTTTGAAAGTTGTGTTTTACATAATTTGTTTACACTAAATTACATTAATTTTCATGTAAAACACAATTTGGTGAACTTATGATTTTTATAACTTTTTTTTGCTTAAATTGAGTTTCACACATCAATTAGTGCTTTGAAAGTTGTGTTTTACATAATTTGTTTACACAAAATTACATTAATTTTCTGAAATTTATTTTGAATTTAATTTAAATTAGTTATTTAAAAAAATAATTGTAAATGTCCACCATAGATATATATATCATGGAGGATGAATGACGAAGATCAACGGAATCCCATATCTCTACGAGAGGGGGGGATCAGGGATCGGGATCGAGAGTTGTTCATGGTAAATTTAAATATAATCTTAAATCTCCATACATGGGTGTACATGTGGAATTGATTTTTTATCAACTTTGTGAGTTAAATTAGTTGTTAATAAGTTTCATTTTTTATTTTTTAGGAGCTAATAAGAAGAGAAGGGTCTCTACTCCAGCCATGGATGCCCATGTTTCACCTAGTTGTGGTATGGTTTTAACACAATTTAATCAATGAATATGTACACGTGTATTTATATGTATGCATGTATTTTTCAATTGATTATAAATTCGTATTTGTTTATGAAGCTTCTCTCTCCTCTCGAGAGGTTGGTGGTGGTTCAAATATCCTTAGAGGGCCATCAATAAATGGTAGCAGGTTGCGTGAAGGTGGTGATATTTATTCTCCCGAAGGCCAATCAATGCCTGGAGGTACTAGTTCTGAACATGATCATTCTGGTTCTCAACGGTTTCAAGGTGGAGAAGATGCTAGCCAACCACGTCGAGGTTGCCATCAATTTCAATATTTTTTTCATTGAATTTGTACAAATTTGTTTACATGTGTTTTTTCTAATATACAAAATTTTATATATATATTGATGCAGAGACTGAAAATGTTCAAATATTGGTCAAAATAGATGCAGCGCAGAACGCTCCATTCGAGAAGAAGGTTGTCTGCCCACCACAACTTATCCGGCCGACATTTCTGATATAGCATGCGAAAGAAACATGGCGCAGTGCACCTTAGAAAGGTGTCAACAACTTCATGCAAAATGGCGGAGAGATCTCGTGGCTTTGACTCTACCTGTTGAGAGTTGACAAAGCCTCGAAATAGCAAATGTGTACAAAAATCTTGGGCCAACGACTGATACATTTGTAAAATTCATGAGAAAGAGAAAGGAAACAGTAATGGGTCCCGATAAATGGGAGGATGTAAAACAAAGAGTTACAAAAGATATGGTGAATTCAATGTTTAATTTCAAGGAAGGGCCAAAAAGAAAAATGCCAAAGGTGCAATATTTCAAGCACCCCGATATAGCTCACTATTTGTATGATAGGCACCTTGCGGCCTATGGAAGGCTCCCATGGAACGACGAGGTTCCTGTTTATTTTGCACAATTGTTTTACGCATAATTTTTTTTGAAAATGAAACCCAATTATAATGACCTTCCGTCAGAATTTTTTGGTCCGAGGAAAGGTCGATTGTGTGACCATAGGGGCGCTAGGCGAGATGTGGAGTTGCCTCACCCTGAGCTGCCATTGGTGAGTCGACCTTTTCGAGTCGAAACTCTACAGTCAGAGATGGATGCAACTTCTCAAATAAGTCAAGAAGCAAGGGATGTCATGATCAACAATGTTTAAAGCAAATTGGGTGGAGTCGATGTTTGTCTAAATCAACAAAGAGCACTTGAGAATGCACGTGCCAATTTTGTGTATTGTACAGATGAAGAGATTGACAACATGAATGTTGAAGATCTCTGAATATATGCAAAGAATTTTCGCAATGGTTGGCAAGACCTAATTCTTCATGAGGAAGAGAGCACGGGAACGGTATGTGTTAATGACCATAGGGTTCAATTATTTTAACACATACATGTGTACAATTTGTAATAAATACATGTGTATGTACATGTATACATTTATTTGTATGTACATTAATCTAACAAAAATATATCATTATATGTTAAAACACCATTTGCAGTTGTCACACATGATGAATGACGAAAATGTTAATATCACGTTCGGGGCCTCTGGTTCAAATAATGAAGACGGGTCTCACCATCAAGATATGTTGACAAATGTTAGTGTTTTAAGTGATATTTTTAAAATAAATAATTGTGCACACATGTACATGTACATATATAATAATAAAATGTTTTAACAGATTCTGATTCCGTCCGATGTTTTTGGGATGGCAGTACCTTCTTCTTCCTTGGGATATGTACCTTCTACTTCCTTAGGATATGTGCCACATCCACAACAAGTATGGACAATTTTTCACTTTAAAATTTATGTTTAAGTTATATATATATTCCACCTCAAAAAGTTCCAATAAAAATTGAGATATATATATCTATATCTTGAGTTATTTTAAATTTTTTGAATTTTAGGTTTTTGGAGATTTTCTTTTGGAGCCTCTCTTAGGAGATGTCCCAAATTCACCTGCAGAAGTATTCAATTTTTCACTTCTAAATATATATATGTTTTTTTAAAAGTTATAATTTATAAATTTAAGTTTATTTAAGTTTTATTATAAATTGAGATCTTGATCTTGAGTTATTTTATATTTTTAAAATTTTGAATTTTAGGTTTCTATAGAAGATTTCTTTAATCCACGGACTCTAGCGACAGAGATAGGAACATCCACACCATTTCAACTATTTAAACAAGTTGTCTAACTTTTTTTTTAATATTATTGAAAATAAGTTTATATATGTACACATGTGCATTTTCATCTGAAATATATATATATATATATATATATATATATATATAACTGTACATGTATATTGTACAGTTTATTGTTGGATATGTTCGCATGGGGGAACTTGCAGCAGGCGAACAAATGGAGAGGGAACCTCATGAGGTATTGCATGATTTTATATATATATATATATATATATACATGAAGTTCTATATATTCTCACTCATTTTTAAAACATCAAATTTTAATGTTTGTATGTGCATTATGTACAGGTTCCCCATGCTTTGCAAGATAGCGCGCGGATTGAGACTCTGATAGGAAAGACACTAATCCATCTCTATTTGATGGACATGATTTGTAGATTTGATTTCAAGATTTAGATAGTCTTAAATTTACTTTTTTATATATTATCTAGATGCACTGTCATATATATATATATATATATATATATATATATAACTTGATACAGTTTGATACTTGTGAGATCTACAATTTTTGGACATATTTTATTACAGTGTTAATATAATTTTTTTTGTTCCAAAAAGTTATTTTGGATGGTTTTAGTACTTTTGGCATGTGAATGTGAAGTAATGTTGTTATATAATTTGTTTGCTTTTTAAAACTTTTAATTTTTGGATAGTTGAACTACTAGTAATGTTGTCATCTATAAATTAATGTTTTGCTTCTGAACTACATTTGGCATGTTATGTAATGATGTGTTATAATTTGTTTTGTTTTTAAAACTTAAGTTTTGGATGCTTGAAGTACATTTGGCATGTGAAGTAATGTTGTGATTTATAATTTTTTGTTAAATTAAAAGTTAAGTTTTGGACGGTTTCAATCTACATTTGGCATGTGATATAATGTTAAATGTTTTTATTGGATAGTTTAACTATAATTGGCATGGCATGTGAAGTAATGTTACATGATATAATCAAAAAGTTTTTAAAACTCAAGTTTTGGATGGTTTCAATCTACATTTGGCATGTGATATTTAATGTTAAATATTTAATGTTTTTATTGGATAGTCAAGAACTACAATTGGCATGGCATGTGAAGTAATACGTGCATGTGAAGTAATGTTGTGATCTATAATTTTTTGTTAAATTAAAGGTTAATTTTTGGATGGTTTCAATCTACATTTGGCATGTGATATAATGTTAAATGTTTTTATTGGATAGTTGAACTATAATTGGCATGGCATGTGAAGTAATGTTGTGATATAATCAAAAAGTTTTTAAAACTCAAGTTTTGGATGGTTTCAATCTAAATTTGGCATGTGATATAATGTTAAATGTTTAATGTTTTTATTGGATAGTTGAACTACAATTGGCATGACATGTGAAGTAATTTTTTTTGATATAATCAAAAAGTTTTTAAAATTCAAGTTTTGGATGGTTGAAGTACATTTGGTAAGTTTTTAAATTTTTTTTCACTCAAACAATAGTATGTAGTATGTAAAGATCAAAAACAATCTTAAGATTACTTTTAAGTACGATCAAGTGTTCTTGAAACATTTTCCCACATGATGATACCTTCATTGACCTATGAACTAAAGTAGTTCATAGGCTATATGTTCTGCCTCTTTCCCATATAAATCTCTTTAATTTTGATTGGAAATATAAGAAGTAGATATATGTTTGTTGAATTGGGGTCAATGTCATTAATGCACTCAACTAGGTAGCCTTGTTGATTTATAAATTGGTAAATTGATGACATTCAGTTAATTGCATTATAGAACACACACACACACACACACACACACACATATATATATATCCAATACGTGCACAACATTTTTCATCAATGCACATAGAACATATCCGACCATTGGACAGACAAATTTTGTACTAGATTTTCAATTAGGAATAGAGATGTGGGTCAAATCCCACCAAAAGTCGGAGAAGTGCTCCGAATCTCTTGTCTGAAAGGAATCTTTGTACAAAATTATACTGTGGATGATTTATTTACTTTGTGGATACTTTTTACCAAAAAATCCCACAAGAAAAACTGGGCGTGCATTGAGTTCGTGTATATATCCAGTACGTGCAACATTTTTCATCAATGCACATAGAAAAACTACTTTCAGTTAATTGCATTCTAGAACATATATATTGAGTACGTGAAACATTTTTCATCAATGCACATAGTAAAACTACTTGAACAGTTAATTGCATTCTAGAACACACACACATATATATATATATATATATATATCCAATACATGAAACATTTTTCATCAATGCATGTATAGAAAAGCTACTTTTAGTTGATACTAGAGTGTGCATGTACCAAAAAAAATCTTACATGTGCAAACACTTGCACAAATAACATAAAAAGGAAGCTCAATTTTTAATTGAGTACTGGAAGTTCTAGAACATATAATCCAAAGAGAATAAATTGTTGGGCAGTTCAATCAAAAAAATTCCAATGGAATGCCATCTTCAATAATCCGTTCATGATCGGATTTTGACATTTTCCATTTCTTAATATTCGTTTTTTTCTTTGATTGAACCTCGATCAACTTTATGCGTGTTGCACACACCAAGTGACTATATTGACAACTTATGAAATCAGGTTCATAGTCTTCAAAGTAAACAAAATTCCCACTTTGATTAGTTTGTCTGAAAAAATAACCTTTCAATATAATAGATCCTCTTTCATATGGAAATCCGTGATCATTATAGTCTTCTAATAATTTCATTTTTTGTTCAGTGCAACGCATCAAATAATACTTCACATTTTCATCATTGTCAGTAGGTGCAATTACAGCAAAAACATCTCCTGCACAATAAAACAAACTTGACAAAATTATACATATTCAAATTTATTTCTAGATCTTTATCATTAGAAAGCAATTCAAATGTTACCTTCTCTAACAAGATCAGAAACTCGATCACCATTGGATGATATTGTAGTCTCCTCTGATTGCATTTCTTGAAACATTGCAACGGAAATTTTTCCCTTTGTATTTAGCTCTGTATGTTTCCAATCTTTTACATACATTTTTTTTTCACAAACGTCATTGGATTTTGTGTTGTCTATGCAAACATGAAAAAACCAATAATATTTTCTTTTATCCAATGCAAACACATTTCTGGATAACTTTGTTTTAATTGAAAGCAATTTTCGAGTCCCTTTTATTGTTTCAACGTCATTTCCAATTGATCTATCTACGTCTTCGATCCCAATATGCCAAAAAAACCTTTATATGGAAAATTTAAAGAAGAATGTAAATATGATATCAAAATACAATCAAAGATAATCATTGTGATAAATGTACACTATTTAAAATTAGATATCCAATAAAAATTAAATTGAATGTACCTTCGCACTTCCCTTGATCGGTTAGTCTCATGGCTTAGAGTAGCGATGCACCATTGAACAACTTCTTTCACATCCACAATTCGGCTTGCAGAGGGGTTCATTTGATATCTTCGAAGTGCTCGTTTTATGCATGCCCCTGCACCATCATGTTCTCCTTTTCCATGGCTAGTCTCAAAGAAATTCCAGCAATGTTTAATGCATGTTTTCTTATGAAGACAACACAACCAAAAGAATGATCGTGTAGATTTGAATTGACCTGCGCATCTGTCTGACCATATCCAATGTTCATTGAATGTTATTCCACGATTTTTCAAGGAATCATAAATTTTTCCAAAACAATGTTGTACAAAATATGTATCATGTGTACGATCGTCACTGATATAAAAGTGATATTCTTTAATAATATGTTTATTTTCACTGGTGCTTTCTATATGATCGATGTTTTGTTCAACATGTCTATATAGAATATGGACGAGCATGGAGACTTGGTCAGAATGATAGTATTCACTCTAAATTTCTTTTTGTGGAACAAATGTGTAGTTTTATGCAAAATCAATTACTAACAAAATGGTCCCTAGTGGAAAAACTTCACGAGATTTTTTGAATTGCAATTCTTGCCATCGAGCTCTATGGGAATTCTTGGTGTATTTGTAAATTTTTGCCTCAAAATTTCTCAAAAATTCTATCACAAAAATTTATTCTTCTCGTAATTCAATTCTTTTAACACTATTTGCACCTTGAATTGATGTATGGATATATTCATATCTCTTCCATTTCACTTTCATGTTGGACAATGATTGATCATTTATATTAGTACGATATTTGTTTTGAAATTTAGTCAAATTTCCACAATCATCGCATTTTTTACCACCAACACATTTCTTTTTGTAAAATAGTTCATCACTTTCTCTTTCACATAGAATTTGAGATATGAAATCACGAATAGTGGAAGGAGGAGGTGAATCCTTCCAAAATTTTCTACCAAAATCAAGGAATGTGTCATAATATAACTCAAATTCCACATGATAACGGCAACAACAAGTGTCGCATATGGTGATAGGTTTTACATACCATGGTTTTTGTTGAACAAAAGCACTGATTGAAACATGAATTTCATGATTCTCTTCTTTGAACTTGTTGAACAACTCTATCTGAGTGGTTTCCAAGAAATGTTTTTCATGTTCTTCGTACTGATTTCGTGCTATTCTTCTTCGCATCACATGCCTTGCAGTTGGTGAAACACGCGAATTGTTCTTCCAATATTCATATATTATTTTTTTAACATTTTCTCCAAGTCTATCTTTGTATGGTTGCCTACAAATAGCTCTCCAACAAGCAAGTTCATCATTTACATCTATTTGCAACCGAAATTTCCAATGTTTGTGCAAAGTTTTTCGTGAGGTTCCTAATGCTCATGCCATAGATTTTACCAAGAGATTCTCTTTAGTACTTGATGAAACCACTGCCATATGTATTGCTCTACGTACAACTGAAACATTTTTCTGTCTAGATCTTCTAATTGAATTTATAGCACTATTTATATTTTGTATCACATTTTCCTTCATTTTTTAATCTTTGGTTGATTTTCGAATACCCAATAAAGTCATAGCTTCTTTTAATTTCCTTAATGATAGGAGACCTTTCAACATTTGGGCTTGAACTGTCACATTTTCCTTTATGAAATACTTCTAAAAAATGTGGTTAACACGATATCGTATATAATAATTAGCATTTTTATCTCCATTTCTGTGAGTGTCAACATTTTCTAACATCTCGTCATCGACATTGATTTTATATGTACATATTCGAATGAATAGTACATAATAAGTTTACATATTCAATAAATAACTAAATTAATAAATATATGTATAATTTCAATAATACGTGCATGTGTTCAACATATATATATATATACCTTGTGATTCATTTTCTTCACTTGAATTTCTTTCATCATTTTCACCATCTTCAATCATTGGTTCAATATCTCTTTCACTTTCTCTTTCGAAATTTTGTATTTCATCATCAATGTTTTGAGGAATATCTCTCTTTGTTTACATTGCAAAATATTTTTCAAATTAGTTCATCAAATAAAAATTAAGCTTCACATTTTACACTAGGAAAATTTTAAATATATAAAAATCATAATATTTACATTTACATACCTATTTCAACTTCTAGTTGAGGTTGATTTTCCCCTTCAATATTTGAGAGTGCTTCTATCTTTCTTTTGCGAGATTGTCTCGTCTCTTCTCTACGTTCCTCAGGGTCTCTTTTTCGATCATATTTTCTCGTACAATTCCTTCGATTTCCCATGATAATAGAGTATGAAGTTCAAAAAATTTCCTTCAAAAATTTAGACAAAAACTCAATTAAAAAAAACATCACAAAATATTTAATTAAAAAAAAACTCATTTTAAAAATTTTGCAAAAAATACATACTCCAATCCAAAACACTTACTTTAAAAAATTCAAGAAAAAAATGTCTTATAAAAATGAAACGAAGTACAAAATATTTCCTTCCAAGCCCTACAAAAAAAATTCATTTAAAAAGTTACACAAAAACTCATTTTAAAAAATCATTATAAAAGATTTACTTCAACCCAAAACCAAAAAATGTCCTTTCGAAATTAAGCCCAAAACTCAGATCACATACCTCCACGAAATGTTTTTTGAATGTACTCAAGAGAAAAAATTTAATATGCCTCCAAGAAAATTCTCAAACCCAAATATATCTCTTGCAAAATCAAATCAAATGTATTTAAATAATGTGTCTCAAAGTAAAGTCCTTTGAATGTACCTCCAAGAAAAGTCCTTAAACCCAAAATAATTCTTTGCAAAATCAGATCAAGACTTTTGTAAAATCAAACCAAACGTGCGAAAATATGCGAAAATAATGAATGGTTTCGTGATAATTTATATTGCCGCGAAATGTTTTTTGGAGGGGCTCGGCGGTACTTTCTGGCCGGCGGAAAGATAAGTAAAAGTTCGGCCGAAATTCTAAGAAATAGTTCGGCCAAACTACTTTTTCATTTGATTTAACGTGCCGTCGGTGCAAAAAACAGTTCGGCCGAACTTTGTTTAGGAGTTCGGCCGAACTAACGCGTCACCAGTTATGCAGAGCCAAGCCCTGAATACGTTTCTGCAACTTTGGACTGACTAAACTCCATGAAACATTTTGAATTAACTGTCAGAACCAAGACAAGCATTTTCAGAATTGAATCTACTTTCAGGAAATATAACTTTCATGGAATTTCATAAATATTTACTAATTTTAATTAATTTTGTAATAAAATGGATGCAAACAATTTCTGAAGGTCATTGTGATTTAGTTAAATCAAAATTATGTATCTTCCAAAATACATTGTAAAAAAAATTGAAAAAATTATGGTACATTACATTGTCCGTCGTCTCTAATGGGTAGCTTTTATATTTTTAGTTTATAACTTATATGTTAAGAAATTTCTTGTGTTGCGAAACATATTCAAAATATGCAGTTTTTCATATTGGACCAGTTCAAAAAATTCTAGTAATTATGATATGCATCCATTGGCTTTTTAAATATGGATTTTAAACCGGAAGTAGACTCTGCTCTAGATTTTTGTAACACATTTGGTTTCTCAAAACACAAATTTTCAAAGAATACAACATCAGAACACACTTTGCGAATCCATTTCAATATTAAAAACAGACACAATTAAAGAAACACTAAGTTGACATAACAAAATGTGTATAAAAAAAATTCCAAAAAAAATTAATAGAAAGCTAACAAAATTTTTGGCAACTTTTATTTTTATCTTCTAAAAGGAAATTCTAAGCATAATTTTTTTTAGCTTGCAAATGTTAAAGAACCGAAAATGAAAGCCAAAAAAGGGCAAAAGTAACCCAACTCGTTTTCACCCATCATTTATAAAAGAATATTAGATAAAATGTTGTAGGTAAGAAGACATTACTACTTTTTTATGTTCTAACTTTAACAATGGTAAACATTCCAATATAATAATCAAATATAATTTACACAAATTCATAATAGAGATTGAGTAGAATATAGATAAGAATTAATTGAAAAATTTAGCACATTATTTCATCCCAGATATGCTCGATGTTTCTTTTTTCACCAAATATACCCTAAGTGGGGCTCCATCATGCCTTATCACACATATTTAATGCTCTAACCCCTAAATTATCAACAAAACCTTGTAAATTTGTGATAAAAGTGGAATTTCCTCTAGTTATGAGAGTGATACTTATGTCCTAGCATTATAAGTGCTACATTTCTCATATCTGAAGAAAGTAAGTGCTACCCCATACAACCAACTAATAAAACCTTAGCGGCACTTCACTTAGTTGAACTAGCATGTGCCTCTTCAAATATAGTATGCTAGAAAAAAAGTTACCATTGATGTCAATATGTGAGTGGGAGCGAAATTGAATTAATAGAGTAGCATGGATCAGTCAATACTAAGTCCAAGCAACAACACCAATTTATTTTCATTTATATACGGGAGTGTGTATACGGAAGTTTCACATATATGGAAGATATGTGCATATACATAAGTTATGAATATACGAAATATTTACTTACACCTCGTGTATGAAATTATTTGAATCACATATCTTTATTTACTCTTTGACCACGGAGTCACTTTCAGTGATAGGGGCGTTACTAAGATCATACGATAAGAGAGGCCTATCCAAACTTCCCTTTGTGGTTCTTAACATAGAAGGAATGTCTTCCATGTGAGACATGTATATTGAACATCCTACATATTAAATATGTGGACCTGGAGTTGACATCATGACATTTATTAAGAGTATTTTTTATACATGTTTATTCACAGAACAAAATATTCTTACTTAGTCTTAGGTCTGGTCATCCAGTTATAATCCAATTCAAAATTGGAGTGATTAACTCACTCTACATAAAATAATGAAGTGAAATGGCCACAATCATTATATTTTTCCAATAAAAATACCATTAGTGAGTTGTGTAAGGTTGGAAAATCCTTGATGGGATCATTCTACCCAATGAAGCTATTCACTCCCTGACATCCTTATGAATATTGGCATGTTGATTAAGCTTGATCTTTCCAAAACCTTTGATAAACTAAACTGGGCCTACATGGAAAAGATTACACTCACCTTTGGCTTTAGTGTTGAATGGACCAAATGGGTCATGTCACTTATATCCACATACTTCTTCCCCATGGTTTTCAATGGATCATTAGTGGTAATTTTAAAACCACTAAGGGAATTATACAAGGAGAATACATCTCACATTTCCTCTTTATACTTCTGGATAAATGGTCGGGAAGAAACATTAAAGTTACCTCACATCTTGGCACCTTGAAAGGCTTGGAACTCCACAATGATACCCCTATGACCCTTCATCAATTTGTAGATGGCACTCTATTCCTAAAAAACCCCTCGGTTATGGAAGAAAAAATTGTCAAAGAGATCCTTGTGCTTTTATCAAGTCCCTCGAGTACCACTATCAATCTGGAAAAGTCTTAAGGTATTATTTTTCAATACTCCTCATATTACCCAAATAAATATGACTAGAATTCCTTGTTTCTCAGTAGCCTCCCTACCATCTAAATACTTGGGTGCACCTTTTATCAATACAACCATCAAGAATTCCTCATGGAGGGAACTTATTAATAAAATCAATAGAGAACTGAAAATTTGGACTTTCTGCTCTTTGAAAACTATTGGTCGTCTTGTCGTCCTAAAATTCATGCTCCATTCCTTTTCAATTTACCTTTTCTCAGTCTTAGTTGTTCCCAAATGGATTCTAATGATCTGGATGTATGTTGGAACACAATAAAATATAGAAATATACATAAACACAGAGATGCAGTGGAAATAATACTTCATTTCATTAATATCAAATAACAGAAATATGCTTATAGACATAATGGAAATAAACTAGCTAGGGCGCTAGTAGCTTATCTCTGAGAAGAGATGTGGTGGCAACAGGTCTTTGAACTATGTTACAATGAGGCTCGGGGGCCTATTTATTATTGAGAAACAATGGAAAACCCTAAACATCCAAAAAACTAACCATAAGAGATGAAGTGGCAAAAATATGGGCCCCGTTTGGGTAAATTGGTGTTTCAACTTCCCGGGGACATAACTTTGGCATACGTTCTCCATTTGACACACACCATACCTCGTTAGAAGATATATCTGAGGACTAGAAATTTTGATGTGAGCAAAATCGATCCATGGACCCATTTTGCTCTCGGTTTTCCCAAAAAAATGTTGTTTAGGGCCTCAAAACGGCTCAGGAAGTTTAGGACCAGAAAAACTGCTAAAAATAGTAAGTTGTACTGAAACTAAAAAATTGAAAAAATTGTTGGTGCGGGTCCAAATGGTATAGTTAGGTGGCCCCCGATATCGACCTGGATCATCTAAAAGCATAAAAAAACCACAAGGAACCTTTCTATGGGGAGGTAACCATCTCAATAAAAAATGGTCGTTGGTCGATTGGGATGCCTTATGTCTACCAAAATCTAAAGGAGGCCTTGGCCTAAGAAACCCTGAAATCATTAAAAATGGTTTTAGGTGGTTAAATATGGAAGAGATGGATTAATTAAGTCTTAGAGCAGTGGGAAAAATTATGGCACATGAAATATTCAAAATAGTTGGAAAAGAAAAACTTCATAATACTAACCTCAAATCCTAAAAGATCTTTAATTTGGAACCTAGCCAACCTCAATAAATTGATAGTCCAAACACATTATTTTTGGGAAATCTGAGATGGAAATCAATAAGATTTTGGGAGGACTCATGGAATAAAATGAATAGCTTAGTTAATAGATACCAGTTCCCCTTAAGTCAAGACAATGCTTAAAGAGTAGGTCAAACTAAACTTTACCATTACTAGTGTAGAAATTATGGTGTAGATTTGAAACTGCTCATGAAATTTACTAAATCACAAAACTCAAATATACTCTACTACTCTGCGAAATTCAATTCACAATCTAGAACACATATCATAAACATGCATCAATAAATAACACACATACACATATATTTATCTAGGGGAAAGAAACTACACAAAACCCCGTCTTATCTATATTGCATTAATCAAAGAATAAAGATGAATACATATGCATTCTCAAGCCTGAGCACAACCTGCTAGTGTGTAGTCTGTCCCCTTGCCTAACTGGCTAAATTTGGCCAACACTTAGCCAATTTTCTCAAGCCTCCAAGCTCCTATTTCCTCAGGTTCTTCTTTCATTACCTGCCCTATTAATTAGAAATAATCTCAATTGTGCACTCTCTTTAGGATGATACTCTAACTGCATGCACCATATGTACGCATTGGAATTGACTGGCAATGATAGTACACTTTAAATCTCTACCCTGTGGGTAACTCGAATTATATGCATGCAAAAATTATTTTGGGTGACCGATCAATTAATCGAATGATATTTGAGTGTGACCGAATTTACACTCAAGATAACTCGATCTTCCACTAGTTCCTCTTAATATTATAACTAGTTTAACCGATAATAACTCAATTTACCCCGGATGCGGGTGAACATACAAGCGATTAAAATGATGGGACAAGGGTGCGGCGAGGTGGGTCGACACCTGCCCACCCAGGACATGGAGGTTAATACGCCACTGCTTAAAGGTTCTGCGCATTTACGTCTCGCACAGTTCAAAGGTATGGTGTCTTGGGGTTCGACATTCTGCATCATGGTTATCGTTCAGGCTTCTGACTTCACATGCTCCCGCATGCTGGAGCTCTCACCTCTCTTCAATGCGCCTGTTCGGATGGAGGCTCCTCGCAGCAGGAGCGGGAAGGTTAAAAGGCAGTGTGGCGTCGAGTATTCCATGGAGGTGCTTGGGTCACACTTGCCCCTTTTCATTTCAGTATTTGGACTCAATTCTGATCTCCAGTTGTTAGACGTAGGCTCTACCGGGCAGCCTGTCTCTCGTGAAGGGGAGAGGAAGGTTCGTTTGAAGCCCAACTCTAGTTCTTTTGTGGATTCGTGGTTGGAGGACTTTCGATACTTCGCGTGGGCCTCTGGCCTCCTGTTGCACTGGGACCACCCGGCCATAGCTACCGCCCCGCTTCTATCTGGTTCCCTCATGCCTCGGCTGAGGCACAGACTGAGAAGCCGCAGAGGCAGCACCAGAGGTCGCCCTTCAAATCCGCCTTCCAGCCCGTCCTTTGACTCGCCTGCTCTCTCAAGTAGTCGTTTGGATGGTCATTGTCCTCGTACACGCAGTGGGAGATGGAGTACTTTGGATTCTCGTCATTGGGGCTCCCACACTCCCCGTCCTCCAGCTTCCATGCCCCCTCCCACCACTGGCTCTGCGCGTTTCATTTTCAACAGTGCTCTAAATCGCCCCCGGATCACTGCCATCTTTACAGTGGTATTCCATGAGGACGCCCAGACAGAGGAGTCCACTGCTCAAGCTGCGGGAACAGGCCCGGACTTCGCCCAGACTTCGCTCCTTCATGCAGGAATCGGCAACGCGTCGAGGCAGTCTTCGGAGGCTCATGCTCGAACCATTCCTGAGGTGGTGATGGAGCCGGCTGACCTTGGCCCTTCTATTTCCGAAGAAGCTCTGGCCACGGACCTGCGTGCTTCAGGTTGGTGCCGCATCGTGGAAGAACCTCTTGATGATTAGACTGCTTTCTTTGGAGCTTCTTTCTTTCTTTGCGGCTCATACTTTTGGGATGGTGATTGTTCGATCGGTCAAGTGGAATTCTGGCTTGTTTTTGTTCATTTTTGACTTTATGCAAACTCTGCAACATCAGGAAGATTATCACATGCTCCCCTGCGTGGGTTTTGGCAAACTTCTAGACTGGTTTCCCTATCATAGGGCAGTCTCCTCTTATGTTTTCCATGATAACTCTGCTTCTTCCCAAGCAGATGCTATGACTACGGTCACATTGTAATTTTACTCCTCTGTTAATAGAAATAAGCTTACTTAGAAAAAGATAATAAATCAATTTTACTGAATTGGATTGCTACAAATTATCAATCAATCATGCTTAACTAAACTAAAGTATTCCAACTCGAATTAACTAAGATAACATAGTGAGACAAACCATATCACTCAAGTTAACTCATCCAAGTTGTTTTTTGAAATTGAAATTCGAATTTTCTCTACTTTGACCAAGGAAAATCAAATTGAGATTTGTATTGTTGCATTTTCAATAACTAGCTAAAGGATGACAACAAAAACATCTTAAAATGCGAGTGCCGGGAGCTATGGGAGGAATATGGAAATGTGTAAGACTCTTAGAATCAGTGGAATGAGCTCAGGCTTAGACTTGTCAAAAATAAACAAGGTTCAAACATTCTATGATGGGGTTACAAAAATGTGGGTGTGTTCACTATCAAGGAGACCTAACACTTATCTTGGATGAAATCACAAGGAAACCTCGATCTTTATTGGTAGGATTTATGGTATGCTATATTATGGAAAAAATTATCCACTTTCATATGTCTTTTATCAAAGTGTAGAATCCTGACTTGGGAGAAATGGAAGATAAGAGGATTTGAAGGACTCACATGGTGTTATATGTGCAAAAATTAGTAGGAAACCATGGACCACTTGCTTGAAACATGTGAAGTTGCGAATTTCCTATCAGAAAAACTTGTAATATGCTTAAAACGAAATTAATAAAGGTTGTTGGGATATTGTTCAAACTTTCTAGACATGGGAAAAAAACCCCTTCCAAAGAGAGGCTTTGAACAAAAACTTGGGATTGGCTCCAACTCTTCTGGTTTGGGAAATCTTGAAGGAATGAAATCAATAAATATTTAAAGACAATAAAAAAATTATGGAAGGCATTTGGCTTCTCTTCCATAATCACAATGAGGAAACCTTTTTTTAGCTAGCTAGGAAGAGACAAATTTCTAGGGCCCTCCTCATGGAAAAGCAATCCTGGCATGGTGTAAATTCAATCAATCTCCTCTCCCAACAATAATTTTTCACCCAAGGTCAAAATATGCAAGCTCTACTATTCAGGAACATCCTCCAACATATCGTTACAAACTGAATTTTGATGAAACCTTAAAAGGAAACCTAGGGGAAGCTAGAATAGGAGGAGGCATAAGAAATTGCAAGGGTGATATCATTGGTGTATATAGAGGGTAAATAGGGCATGAAAGAAATAATGCATCTTAGCTGGAATCACTAATCCAAGGACTTCTTATAGCCCAGAATATGGGTTTCCACCCACTCATCACTGAAGGTAACTCTTAGCTAATTTGCTAAGAAAAGAAGAAGATCCATTCAAAATCTCCTCCCATGAAGTTCTCCTCGAGAAGGAGTTTGGATCAAGGCATGCAACAACTAGCTCAATTTTTTTCTCATCAAGAGGAAATAATTTTGTCGCATGTCATGTGAAAGGAAATTTCTTTAGTGGACTTTCTAGCTAATAAAGGGATATAGGAGAAAACTCCATGTGTTGAACTGAACCTTAATTTCCCTCAAATTCTGACATGATATCTCAGAGCCCTATATCCAAGTGTAGAAGTGGTGACCAAAGGTATTTAAAGCCTTCATAATAGCTAAATAGAGTTCATTAATGGTTGAAGAATGGAAGCAAGCCCTTTTGGCCATCGCCATGGATCTCATTCAGTGCATGATATGTTTTGCTGGATAAAAATCTATTGGCATTTAATGTTGAATCGAGGTGTGAAATCTTGCCTCAATAAGTAGTTTCTTATTCAATCTGCCATTGATATTGTTGAGAATGAAGAGGAGGATGACAGTTTTGGAAGGTGAAACTCATGACAACACAAGCTAACAACCATGGTTCATGAGCACGATTGTCCTAGGAGAGTTGGTAGGAGGAGAGGTCATCAACCTCCTCTTCCATGGCATGCTCTAGGAGCATAATGGTCTAATGAGGATCTTCTGTGGTGCATTAGAAGATTGATTGTGGAACTAGAAGTGAAGGAGATAATAAATAATAGGGACTACCAATGGGCGTTGAGGAAACTACTCGAACAACACATGCAGGACTAGGAAGAGACTATGTGTGTGTTGGAAATCCAAATCATTGATCTAGACTTTCATCTTGTCCAGGCTAGAGTAGTTATACATGTTCGGGCCAATGGTCTAGGAATTTAGCTCCCTCTACCACCCTTGCCTCTAGCACCCTCCAACTCTTCAGATGGCTCAAAATCTTCTTCATTGAGTTCTCAAGACTTGATTTCTCAAGGTGAAAAACCACCTAATCCTGATAATTCAGGGCCAATTGTCATGACGGAGAATATATTTTCAAAATAAGGGCCATAAGAAAAAATGTGAATGAATAGGCCACCGGTAGTAGGAAAATAATGAAATAAAAACACACAAAAGAGAAACCGTAATAGGATGTAGAAACTAGGTTCAACAATATGCTTATCAAGTGGGAAATACCACCAAGGTTGAAGGAAGGTCATGAAGATCCTTCAATTAACTCTTGGCATGGACTTTACTACTACCTGGAATCAGGAAAATCATTTTTAGTCTCTGTTGCTCATTTGCATATTAGTTGTGTTTTTAGCAGTTATAAACTAGTTTCATGACATTTAGGAAAGTCATCTATTTTCCCATCTATGGGTAGATGGTAATCCCCAAGACATGCACAATGCTAGTCCTTGGTTAGATATGCATTTTTTTTGTTTGCATATGCTCAATTTAGACACTATCTGTTGAAGAATTGATATGTTTGCACTCTATGTAAATTTTTAGTAATCTACTAAAATTTTACTTACAAAAAGGATATATGTGTGTGTGTGTAAACTATGCATATATTACATAAAACAATTGAAAGACATACATTCTTATGGTTAAAACATTTTAAATAGTTTCACTATTATGTATTTTGGTACCTTTTTAGATATGCCTTTTAGTCAAATTTATCTAAAAAAATAATTTTTGGGATCACTAGCTTAACTTGTGTAGGTTGCACAATCCAAGTGCCCAAAAATATTTTCAAGAAGTTGAATCTGTTTATGCATTCAAAAAATGCAGTTTAAACAATGAAAAATTATAACACCCAGACCATGCTCATTCTACAAGGATGATGTGTTACAAGTGATCAACATAGTTGACACATGTGCCTTTTAAAAATAAAGGTAAAATATTATCTAAATAAAAAACAATGTCAAGTGTAATAAAAAACCAAAAATGAATATACATAATTGGTTAGTTTTAATAAAAAACATTATAAAACATCAATAATCCTAATTTCACTGAGCAAATGTGGTAAAATTATTTCACTCTCACTCTTACCTATAAATAAAATATTTTGATGTTCATGTGAAGAAACATAATTTTATATAAGCTTTTAAAAGAAATGAAGTAATTAAAAGTTTCAAAAAATATATTATATGTTCACTTTTAATTGTGAGGAATATGTATAATTCTTATACTTTGTACAAATATTTCAATATAAACTTGAATAAATTATTTTAATATCAATTTTAGTATATGAACATGATATTTTATTATAAAATTTGAATAAACTATTTGAATATTCAAATTTTTAAATTTATTTTAATATTAATTTTATATATAATAAAAAAAGTAAAAAAAATATTTATTAACCATAACAAAATATTCCAAAATATTCCAAAACCCAAAGAAATAAAATAATTGGATTGGTTGAAAGTAAAATAATTCAATAACTTTCATATGTATTAAAAAACATATTAATTACAAAAAAATTAGGTTAAATTGCTCTCCAAAAAAAATTTGGACCTTAGAGGTTTGATTTATCTTTACTAATTAAACCCATGATTAAAATAAATATATACTAATTAATTATTGTAAATTAATATAAGCCAGTTTTTAATCATTATTAAAAAAAAATACCACACAAAATTATTCACTCACCTATATCCTTCATACAGTAAATTGTCCATAAATAATCAATAGAAAATTACTTTGATTTAAATAATTAAAGTTTATATGTCATATATTTGTATGTAGAATTTGCAGTGGTATATTCTCCACAATTCAAATACCCAAACAATTTTGCAAGATAAGAACGCTATATAATAACTAAAAAAATATTTCACCAAAGTAATTTAATTTTTTATTAAATAATGGATTAAAATTTTATTAAATAATGGATTGAACAACATTATCTTTATCCATAAACATGCATGGCTTACGATTGTGATTACAATTGTCATTGTGAGATCGGGATTGTGTCATTTGTGAATGCAAAGACACACCATGTCCATCCTTTTTCTCTAAGAAACCGAATAACATGAATCCGAAGATCAAGCAACCACCGGTTGACACATTACTTTATATTATAATCAAACAAAAGCATTTTGGTAATTTTAGTAATGACTTATTACAATTTGAAGTGCTGACTTTTCTTCGATTCTTCGAGTACAACTTAAAAATTCTAGCTTTAATCACAGTAGCCCATATAATGAATCTGTAACTACATCTATATCGAATGCTGGAAGACTAATGCACACCACTTGTGTAAAATTGTAACTAGCACCGCACCACATGTTGCAAAAGAAACCCCGTAAGGGAATATCATAGGAAAGAGTAGCCTACAAGAAATAAATTGTTGCACATAAGGAGCCATTGTAAAGGAATGAAAGGACATTTTTGCTTCCATGGAAGCAGGCCATGGAGGTTTCAAAGATATTGATGATAAGATTTATCAACCCGAACAATTTGTTATAGATATTGAAATAGGCAATTGTGGGGTCAAAACATATATATAAACCAACATAATATGTTCACATATATAAAAAATTTGTTATAGATATTGAAATAAGAAATTGGGGGTGAAAATCCTTTGGTGATTAATAATCCTCTGAAACAAGAATGAAATGAGCATGTAACTCAAATAAGATATTTTAAATACATTCAAGTACAATCTATCTAGCATAGATGTAAATATAGTTTACTCGAAATTCTTCTACATATCAGAGCCTAATTTCATGCTTGTCAGAAATTATATATTGTATATGAATAATAATATTCTTGGTATACAAGAAAGTGAATGTCATTTTAATATGGAGACATTTTTGGAAGGAGATATTGTTCTTTCTGTTATAGTTTATTTTCTTAACTCCAAACTTGGTTTATTATTTCTCTATATATAAAAAACAAAAAATACAAAGTAATTTCACAATTTTAATTTATAGTTTTATATTTTATAATTACAAATCTAGTTTCTTATTAAAATATTTTACACACATCTATTTATTCAAATAAGTTATATTGTGAATATGTTTTCTCCTATTATTTGATTACAAAATTATTGTACTCCCTACTAAGTAAAACAACTTTATTAATAAATAATTGAATTTCAAATTGAAATATTGCTCAAGCAAGAAGTACTATAATATATAGAACTAATTTTTTGATGTATAATTTTTTTGTTTTATTTTTCATTGAATTTCCATTATATGTTTTCTCCTATTATTTGATTAAAAAATTATTGTACTCCCTACTAAGTAAAATAACTTTTTTAATAAAGAATTCAATGCCAAATTGAAAGACTCCTAAAAAATTGGAGAGTAAAATGAGCGGTTATTGTTAGAAATTATTGTATAAGATGGGAAATTTGGATGGTTTTTAGAGAATATGGATGTCATAATAGATATCTATTTTGAATTTTTAATGCCTGTGGCCGCCATGCATCTAACCAGATCTATTTCAACTGATAAAGTGAATAGATCACTCTGTGAATGATAACTTGTGACATCAGTGGCCATTTTCTTTGAATGTGGATTTGGTTACAAACTAATACATTGTGAAATACCTTAGGGTTATGTCAACTTACTCTATTGTTAATTGCATAGTGCCAATTTTGTAAAACTATAATTTACAGTATGGACTGAGTGACTTTTTTCTTTTGTAAATTTTGTTTGAATTGAAAAATAAAAAAATATATAAAAACTAAAATTATGGAGTGAAAAACTTTGTTTAAAATTTCATAATAAAATGTTCAATAAGTTTGACATCATCTAATATGAAATTTGTTTATGATTATAAAGAAAAAAACATGTAATATTTTTTAGCTAAAATTAGGTAATTAAAGATATGTATATAGATTTTTTTTTAATAGAAGAAATTTGCTATTCATTAACAAAAATAATCGGAAAGAGTATGCATGTAGTTAAAAAATTTACAATTAATTAATTAAAGGTAAATTTAGTGTTATTTAAGAAATGAGAATGATGAACATTCATCATTATTGCTCAAGATAAATCATGCCCTATGAAATAATTTAATAAACTATATTCCACATGAATACCATGGGTCAATACCATGGGTTGTTTTAATAGTTTATTATTATTATTATTTTATGATTTTTGTTTTTTATTGTATTTTGGCCTAGTTAAAATGTTCATTACATTATGTCAATCATTTTATTTAATTTACTTTTATTTTAACTTTTGTGTAATTTGACTTAGTTTAAAAGTTAAACATGACATTACAACATTTCTATTATACACCTAAAATAAATATAATTTATTAAAAAAAAAAACATTATAAAAAAAAATATGAAACTATTTACTGGTGGATCTAAAGGCCTAAAACATTTCAATCATATAACATTTGATCCAATGGCTCAGACATGGACACATTGGCAGCTAGGGAAGTTGTTTTCAAATAAGCTCAATACCATGGGTTGTTTTTATAGTTTATTATTATTTTATTTGATTATTTTTTTTTTATTGTATTTTTGCGTAGTTAAAATGTTCATTGCAATATGTCAATATTTATGTTTAATTTACTTTTATTTTTATTTTTGTGCAATTTGACATAGTCAAAATGTTAAACATGACATTACAACATTTTTATTATACACCTAAAATAAATATAACTTATTAAAAAGAAAAGAAAAGAAAAAACTAACATTATAAAAAAAAATATAAAACTATTTACTTGTGGATCTAATGGCCTAAAACATTTCAATCATCTATCATTTGATCCAATGGGTTAGACATGGACACATATGCAGCTAGGAAAGTTGTTTTCAAATAAGAATGCCTATGGCGTAACCAAAATTAACTGGCACTTTCATTGCTCTTATCACCTCAAGCTTGTGTTCGTTGTAAACACAAAACGTCAAATAGTCATTGGAATCGCAGGCACCGATTCTGTATTCTAAATTTCTATTTTCCCATCGTAGGTTCTCATTATCATCAGCTTTTGCATCTCAGCCACGAAATCTTGCAAGTTTTTTTTGAATATCCTCCCTCTCCCACAACTTTTGAAGCCATCCCCTTCAATTTCTCTGCACCTCTTTTCATCTCCTTGCCCTCATCTTCAGTGAATACAAGCCTCACAACTTGCATAAGCTTTCTTGCGTTCGACATGTCTGAATCGAATAAACTGGCTGTTATCTCGTTCTCACTGAGTTTGAGGGACTTGGTAAATTCGTGATGAGAACAACGCTATTGTGAGATATCGAAGCCGCAACGCATTTGAGGAGGGTAATGGAAAACTCGCCGCGTGTATTGAAAAAAAATCGGGGCACATGGCATGTCTGCAGAGTCAATGGCATGAAGATGTCGCTCAGAATACAAAGAGTGTGCGATATAAATTTAACGATACCCAGCACTACCAGGGCCGAAGTAAAAATGACCAAATTCAAAACAAAGTGGGCACGGACATTGAAAATATAAAAAGTCAGTGGGAAATTTCAAATCATGGAATGGTGGATTATTTGGCATGGACATAAGCCATGGATGATGAATGCGAATACTTACAAAGACAGCAACCCATCTCCTATTATCTGAAATTGTTCGCCTGAGAAATTATGTACACGGTTGACTGCAAAGCTGATGTCTGAGTCCTTCTCCTAAGACTGTACTTAAAAAAGTTAAGAGTATATTAATGGCTCTATAGCCTTCGAAATATTGGTTGCCTCCAATCACGGCCAAACCAACACCCAGATAGAAGAGAACACTGGATTTGCCAACCATGAAGCGTCAAAGAAGGTGAATGTTAGGATAAATTTCCAGGGCCCACCGCTTTGGGACTTTGAATTGGCATTATTCTCCGGGAAGTTTAGTTGGTAATTTGATACATGTGAAATGGTTGAAATTTGATTTACTTTGGTTCAAATCTCTGGCAATAACCTGTCAGACAAGTTGTTGGGATTTCTGGGTTATAAAAAAATAAAATAAAAACATTGAATTAACACAATTGAGTAAAAGCTCTTTAATGTGCCTAAAATCTCTTTAACTTCGAGAAGCTCCTTAAGCAGTCTCCTCAATCACCAGGGGTCGTCCATGGTATTGAACAATTAATGGGGTATCGACCATGGTTCAAAATTGAACCTGTCACAGCCCATCAAGAGGGCTCTAGCACGTCTTAGAAGTGGTAAGATAAAATTACATGTAAAAATGTCCACGGTGGCACACATATGCTTATGGCCTAGCAAAACATATTCCTTCTGCTTCTGGAACACAGCATTTCGGCCTCCCTTACTCACACTGTACAACTCTGTTTGGATGCCTCTCCAACAATTCAAGCCATGCTTAACACACACAGGGATTCGCTAATTCATATATCTGTGTTCTCATTTATTTAGTTTCAGTTTGGTCAGCAGGAGCAGATGAAGGTGTTGAATACATGGGTCAGCCCCTCTGGCCTGAGAGTTTTGATTGCACTACAAGAAAAAGGCATCACATATGAATACTAAGGAGAGATTGACACTTCTGAGAGCTATGCACTTGAAAACTTGTAAAATTATTAGAACACAAATACGGATTTAGTTGAAGAATAATTAAACAAACTTCTAAGAATTGAAAAAGAAAAATTGAAATTGAAGATAAATTTGATTTAACAATAATAGTTTGAGAATCAATACATAAAGAAACTAAGTTAAGGTTAATTGTACATGCAATAAATATGGATAATTAAAGCTAACTCAAGCTAAGTGTGCTTTATGTTTTGGTAATGTGCACATGCACCACCTGCAATCATTAGAGTTAACTAACTAAAGCCAAGTGCACATCACATGCAATAACTAGAGTGGAACTGAAGCTAATTAAGGCTAACTATGTGCATGTACACCAACACCCCCCCTCAAGCATAACTTATGTGAGTGTGATGCAAAATGAATGAGTCTCGAAAAAAAATGTCATTTTAGGTACTCATATATAATGCATGAAAAGAGGAAAGAGGGAAAACCAAGCGGGAAGAAAGCCCCCCTCAAAATATAATGCAAAAAGTAGAGAAAAGACAATTGTTAGGAAGTCATGTCCTTCACCCCGAGACGATCTCGCAGAAATCAAAGCTTTTTCTCAGTGAAAGTTTTGGTGAAGATATCAACTGTCTGCTCGAAACTTGGACAATACTGAAGATCGATGATCCCATCATGGATCTGGAGGAATAAGCTTCATTTTTGGAAGTAGAGGTATCAACTCCCATGTTTGGATCAAAGACTGAATTTCCTTATACATGGTTGCATGCCAATCTGGATTACTTGTAACTTCGTCATGCATTTGACGTTCATATTCATGTACCCTATATGCATGCATGGGAATGGTTTTCTCTAGGGATGCATCCATGTGCATGTGTGGCTTTAGAGATGCCTTTTTAGTTGCATGCATGAGCATACATGGTGTTATAAATTCTTCCTTAGATGTATGCATGGGCATGCATGGCTCTGCGACTGAGAGTGCATGTGGGGCATCATTAAATTGAGACCTTGTCAGATCTGCATCATCAACATCATCAATAGTAGAGGAATGAAAGTCCTCTTCTATGTTTTTGAAAGTAGTGTCTTCATCAGTAGTAGAGAAAGATATTTCATCATGTGTGATGTCTTCATTATTAGACAAGATAAAATTCTCATCTGCAACAGGTTCATTAATAATAGAAGAAGCAGAGTCTTCTTGTTCAACATTGTCTTGAGAATATTTCTCCACATTATTGGAGTCTTCACCACTTTCATGATTGCTATAATAACTCGAGCTTTTTGTCTCCAAATGGTGTTCTTCTATATCATTTTCGTCGCAATATAATCCTTTCAATGTAGTTCAGATTTTGTGTGGTGATCCAATATTTTTTATCTCATAAAGAATATCATGAGACATAAATAAACAAAATCTTTTGTAAGCCACGTCAGATTTATTAAGCCAATATGACTTCTCATCCTTTAACATTGGTTTTGTCTCAATTCCCATGACTATTTGGTACAAACCTTTTCTCTTAAGATGAAGAAAAATCATTGGCTTCCTTTCATAGTAATTTTATGGAGTTAGAATAGTGGAATCATATGAAATTGAACTTTTAATTCTAACTCAGATTAAACTTTAAAACATGTATACGGAAAAATGATTTAAAAAATCATTTAATTGAATGCTTCAATAAAATATGTTCAATAACATAAGAAAACATTCAAAAGAAAGGGAACAACACAATTTATAATGGAGTTCACCCCCTCCACCGGGCTACCTCTTTGGATTCGCCTCCAACAGGACGAATCAATCTATTGTATTTATGAATAGAGATAAATGTACATTGACTTTTATGTCAAGTTGGCTAGCCGAGAACTCTCAACTATACATCCATACTCTGAAAAACTTATGAGCTATCCAAGCTCTGCTCGAAAATTACTTTTTCAAGCACTCCAAATCTCTCCTTACTCACTTTCTCCTTACCTTCCGTGTACATAGAATGGCATTATATAGCTCTTAAGAGCCCAAAACTAAGGAGAAAATGTCTCCTTATCTCTGATTTTAAGGAGGAAATAATTCTCATATCCCTTAAAATTTTCTCATGAGATTTCTATGGAGGAAATATCTCAATCTCTAATTTCAAGGGCCTTATCCCCAAAACCTTAGGGATGAGAATAATCTATCAACTTCAATATGAAATTAGAAATTGAATTTTTGAATTGTTGAGGAAAAATCCTCTCAACATTTTCAATTTCTATTTTACAAATATATGAGCACATTTAATTAAAAACAAAGACATCCTCAACCTAGGCTTAACATGAGTATATCTTCATATAGTGCTCCTTGGGTTGTCTCGATCTTCGTGGATCAAACCTCCCCATTAAAAAAAAAAACTTTATTCCTCTAAAATTATTTAAAAAAATTGAAGTCGATTCTGAATGAAGTCAATTCTTCCTGTGAATCTTGGGAACAATTTTGTTTTCATTTGATGTAATCTTGCATGCTACCTTGTTGGAATCAATGTTGGACTTCGGCATTGATTCCCCATTTTCCATAACATTCTTTGAATGTTGCACCAAATTTTAACCAAACAGGAAGATGGAATTGAATTTGTGTCCATACTGGAATCATATTGGAAACAACCTTGACTGTCTATAAATCGATGTCAAGAGCCCATACCATTAATCCAGCTGACCACCAAGAACATTCCAAATAACATTAACAACGATGAATTGTGGATCACATTTGCAAGGCCATAACTGAAGATATTCTTCATCACATATCACTTGTATTGAAAACCAAGCTCGCGAGATCATTGTAATGACCAGCTGAACATGTAAACCGTTTGTAGAAGCTTTAGGACTTCTGGTACATAATAATATGTACTACCCACAACATCATATACATCATGTCTTGATAAATCTATTTATCAGAGAGTAGCCCAGGCATTCGGTGCTACTATTTCCAAAACAAATGTAGTCACATTAGATCCACTACCTGCAAATTGAGCTACCAAAACCTATCCTGAATTTGGAAACCATTGTGAAAAACTCAGAACCCAGATTGTAGATTTCAATGTGCCTGAATTCAGTCCCCAGGCGTCTTGTGGAAACATCAATCCAATTCACTGTTGCAGAAGTGTAGGGAGTGAAGGCATGGATGGATGTGCCATGGCAGATCCACACCAAATGTGACTAGATCTTTCTTCTTTACATTCAAATCCGTTTACGATAAAAACATTTCACATGCAGATCCTTGATTTCGATAAAAACTCTTACTGGTGGTTGTAGTGGAAAAGGGTTCACATCTACATGAATCATCATGTGCCTTCAATGATTTTCTTCAACACGATAAACCAATTAAACCACTTCTACCGCGACACAACATCCAACAACCATTCTGATCTCTTTGAAAAAAAGCCAGCACTTTAGCTACATGCAACCAGGGCTTTGTCATGTCATCACTCCTATTAACACAAGTGACCATCTTCTCCCACTTATTCAGCTCCAGATCACGAATATGCAGCTTGCCGCATGAAATATAAGCATTGCCCTCTAAATTTGACCCATTCTCGGCCTTGAAAACATGCAAATCAGAATTAGTTGTGATGGAGCCATTCATAATTCCCTCCAGGGTCAGCATGAACCAGAATGCATATTTGAATAACCTCTCCATGCAAAGATAAAAGACATAAAAGCTTCCACGATCCTTTTGCTTTTCATTATGTGCAGTTAAGGTAGAACTAGCACGACTTCCAGATAGGAAAAAAAATTCCACGACGACCCTATTCAGAGAACTAAATGCCAAACGAGAATCAGTGATGGGCAGGGCAAGGAGCGTGCAGGGAACAAGCACGTAGTATAAGGGAAAGTTGTAAACGTCGTCCATTTATGTAGATCTGAGCTTGAAACCGATGATATAGATAACCCATATGGTGATTATGAGCCCAAATAAATCCATCGTTATGCTTATGATGGTATTCAGGTTGATTGTCACGCTAGGGTTCCCAGGCCAGGAAGTCAGGTTGACTCTCATGGAAAAATAAGTTGCAGTGAGTTCTTGAGACTTGAAGTAACATGCTTGCACATGTTTTCTTCTTCGTTAGCTTGTAGATTAGCACATAAACTCCACATACGCGAGTAATATTTGTAGTGATATACAGGGACACAGCCCAATAATCCCCAAAGGTTAGAGAAATCAGTGCCAGTAGGAGACATATTATAGCCAGGGATTTTCATACCTGTTTCTTCACATATTGGCTCTTAAACCAGGTTTTCAGAGAAACCCACAGATTTTATGATCTCTTTTTCGAACCCATGTCTATCTTCTTCACCTCCTGAATGCCAGATTTCTAGTTTCAATCAAATCTCTAGAATCTAATACTGTGCCTTTAAATCTGCATTCATATCAAAACTACCATCTGCATTCATATCAAAACTACCATCAAATAAGAATATTGACATGAATATTTTTATCAAAATATCGAAATCTACATCCATATTTAATTTGATTTCAATATCACCGTCGTAGACTCGCATATTCACACTCGACTCTCCATTTCCATTGATGGCCGAAATATTTGACGTGGGCTTAATCTCCTTTTTGTTGAAACTGCACAAAGATAACTACAACTGTCACTTCATGAAACTCCTGACAAGTTTGCAAATCATTAAATGCCAAAATCATGACCATCATATTTAGAGTGCCTCGTTACGAGAAATCCCATTAAGCTATAGATAATTTCTGGAAGACTCATCAAAGAAATCCCTTTAAATCTGTGTTTAATGATGTGGCAGAATTAATTGGCGAAGATTGTGGCATGTTCCACATAACACTCCTTTTCATGAGCCAGGTTCTTGTAATTAAATAATGACTCGAGAAAAGTGGTATTAAACGCACTATGACTCATGGCTATTCAGCAAAGCTTCCAAATGTTACTGATTATGCTGACATTTCTTGACATGGACGTAAACCCTGTTTAGCGCACAAATCTCTAGACTGGACAGGGAAATATCTCACGACCAACAAGAGTCAATAAGGCTGTGATCCATTTCTACGTTGATAACCCTGACAGCTCCATGAACAAAGATACTTTGTTGTGTGATCTTTCACAATATGTCGACAGTTGTAGTTGTCATTTGCTTGCCATATCCAAATAGTCTTATAAATGGCATCAGCTTCAGAGGTTGCATTTGGAGAACCAAATATCCGAAGGTTCGTATCTCCTCTTTCAACATAGAAATGCCATACATCGAGAATGGTTATTTGCAACTACAAATTTGCATTAACATTGTCTGACAAGAATCATTCTGAAGGAATCATCCCATAACATAATATATATCTTATATGTGTTGTATAAAATGCAGAGAAAACATTTGAATGCCAAGCTGATTACTTTGCAGTAAAATGATTACAATGAAGCCTTGGTTTCTTTACAAACTTCTATTTAACAGCCGAAACCATACACTTTACAGAATTTAACAATAATTCCATCCAGTTTACAGAACATTTAAAAGACAAGCAGGTGAATTTAATTCAACATAAACGATATCCATTGCTTACCCAACTAGGTGAATGGATTTTATTTTATTGGCTTTGTTTCATCACGAATATTGTTTGCTTGTGCTTTTGTTGCAGGTTCCTTTCGCAACTTCGGAAGATATATTTGCAAGAACTGTTTATTCTGCTTGTGTCAAAGCTCTAGATGTAGATCCCAAAAATTCTCCTTCTGGTGCCCATTTCTTCCACAATGAATACAAAAATGCACTCGTCTATTCCTTGGAAGAAATGATTTCAAACCTTGATCAGGAGAACAAGATTTAGCTCTTCCCTTGAAGTGCTCATCTCTTCATGGCGACAACTTTCCATCACCATTACCACCATGATTCGACTTTCTTACCTCTGCAGATTTGGAACTCTCTTCAATTTTTGTATAGCCCAATCCTGCCTTATGAGATTGTATCTTCACCTCAATATGATTGATGATGCCTTGATTATTAACTCCAAGGCCTCTTCTATTGTATCCCATCTTGGTCAACAAATTCATACCAATCCCCTTGGTATGATTTTCAAAATCTGCAAATGATGCACCATTAACATCATTATTAGAAGGTATAGAAAATGAAATGCTTCATACCTCCTTGGACACTTGATTATCTTCTTGATTCTTTGTCGATGACGAAGTAGAATATGATGCTCCATGAGAACTACGTTTCTCACATGGCTGATAGAAAGAATCCTTCAATGGCTCTTTCAAAACATCTATGTCCTTTGTGGCTTCGAGCAATCTTTTCAGCTTGAGATTCTCCTCTAGAAGTGTTGAATTACTCTCTTCCAATTCATTTATCTACTTACGCAACTCAAAATCCTTATACATTTATTCTACCATTTCTTGCATGGTTAAGAAAGTTTTCCAATTTTGTTGAAGAAAGGAATCAAAAGATGACATTTTGAATCAAAAATATTTACCTTCTCCTTCTTCTGCTTGCCTAAGCTGAAACTGGTAGATGTACCCACTAAGCCAGATAATGAACTTAGCTCTGATACCAACTTGATTTGAAATTGAACTTTCAGTTCTAACTCAATTTAAACTTTAAAACATGTATACGGAAAAATGATTAAAAAACTCATTTAATTGAATTCTTTAATAAAATATGTTGAATAACATAAGAAAACATATATAATTCTCATATCCCTTAAAATTTTCTCATGAGTTTTCTATGGAGGAAATATCTCAATCTCTACTTTCAAGGGCCTTATCCCCAAAACCTTAGGGATGATAATAATCTATCAACTTCAATATGAAATTAGAAATTGAATTTTTGAATTGTTGAGGAAAAATCCTCTCAACATTTTCAATTTCTATTTTACAAATATATGAGCACATTTAATTAAAAATAAATACATCCTCAACCGAGACTTAACATGAGTATATCTTCTTCATAATGCTCCTTGGGTTGTCTAGATCCTCCTGGATTAGGAAGTTGGGAATTCAATTCTCTGACTTTGTGGTTGTAGCAACAATTGCGGCAATTCTCCAATATTTTGATCTACAAATCAAACTTCAAATAATTTCCAATTCTTTTCTCTTTAAACCTGCAAAAAAATTGTTCATGCACCTTCTCTCCAAACCCTTGTAGCTCTGATACCATGTAAAATTATTAGAGCATAAATACAGATCTAGCTAAAGAATAATTGTACAAACTTGGAATTGAGAATGAATTTGATTCAACAATATTAGTTTGAGAATGAACACATAAAGAAACTAAGTTAAGCTTAGTTGTACATGCAACAACTATGGATAATTAAATCTAGTTGAAACTAAGTGTGCTTTATGTTCTGTTAATGTGCACATGCACCACATGCAAGCACTAGAGTTAACTAACTAAAGCCAATTGCACATCACATGCAATAACTAGAGTGGAACTGAAGCTAGTTAAGGCTAACTATGTGCATGTACACCAACAAAAGGTCTGGTTTTTTTAAAACCTTTTCAAGCTTCCTGTAGTTTAATATTGTTCATTTGATTTAAGTTTTCCCTAGATTTTATTATGTATATGGAGGGACTCTTTTTTAACATTTTCACAAATAAATCACTTGAATGGTTTTAAAAGTGTTGTTAATCCCACTAGTTTCATACATTAGCGGATACATTGAAACCCTCCCCGGATTTTATACTAATGGATTGATTTAGGTGCATTATGTGTACGAAGTGAAGCATTTTAAACATTTTTTCCCATAAAATCATTTTAATGGTTAAAAGTATTATTAATCCCACTAGTTTCATACATTAGCGGAGGCGATGAATGTGTTTCAAATAAAAAAGAATTGTGGTATTTCCTCCTTAAAATCAGAGATAAGGAGATATTTCCTCCTTATTTTTGGGCTCTTAAGAGCTATATAATTCCATTATATGTACAGTGAAGGTAAGGAGAAAGAGAGTAAGGAGAGATTTGGAGTGCTTGAAAAGGTCATTTTCGAGCAGAGCTTGGATAGCTCATAAGTCTCAGAGTATGGATGTATAGTTGAGAGTTCTCGGCTAGCCACCTTCATGTAAAAGTCAATGTACATGTATCTCTATTCAAAAAGACAATAGATCGATTCGTCATGTTGGAAGTGAATCCGGAGAGGTAGCCCAGTGGAGGGGGTGAACTTCGTTATCAATTGTGTTGTTCTCTTTCTTGTGAATTTTCAAATTAGCCAGCAGATTATTAGAGCACCTAAATATAAATATAAAGAGCAAAACAATTATATGAAGAAAATTCCAAAAACTAATTTTCTAGTATATTTTCAATTGAATAATAGGTGGAATATTATGTATATGGGTGAATTTTTTTTTTTTAATTTGGAACATTTTGAAAAAGAAAAGAAAAAAAACTTGGGTTGTTTAAATTGAGCTTTGGCTTTATTTCAATTTACAAAGAAGTATCATATCATTTAATGTACATAAGCTAATGGTAACACAAACATTTTAGATCAAAAAATAATTAAGTGTGGAAAAAGCATTAGGAAAAAAAAATACCACAAGAAACACGTTTAAAAAATTATTGCAATGGGAAATTGGACACGACCTTACTAAGAGGAAATTCACAGCATAAGATTGTTATCACATTAATGTTTGGTGTCAAAATTGGAATAGGGTGGAAATTCCTCTTATGTTATCCAATAAATTTAAGTGACTGTTAAAAATATAGGGATAATAAGGATCTTTATAACTCATAAGATAATAAGGATCCTAACTAGACCAAAGTTTAACCTACTCATCTCAAAACAATCTTTTAAACTCTATAAAGCAACAACATTACTTTAAAACTCAAAAATCTTATAAGTCCTTGCTATTAGAAGTCCAGAATGTAAAGGTACACATTGTTCACCTTTCTATACAATTTTAAAAGTATGTCTATTTAGCTACTTCATGTTTTGGTAACTTTCGGTAATTTTATTTAAATTTATTATGTTTTAACCTCAAGAAGTGGTTAGTTTTTCAAGTTGTGGTGTAGTTGTAGATGAGGAAAGCTTACCATAATGACTAATCAAAGAATCGATGCTTTTTATGTGCACCATGGTCAAGTGAATATGAACATTTCATTTATCTTTTTCAACATCCTAGTAGTCTTATATATATATATACACTATATAATGCATGTGTGTTAGGAATTTTTGTGTTGAGAGGCTCATTAAATTTGATTAAAAAGTGACATGTAAAGATAAAATATTTTGTCAATTGAAATGTATTATTTTTTAAGCTTCTCATTATAAAAGGGTTGTATGAATAGATGCCTTTATGATTGAAATTAAGATCAGCTCTTCAAATTTGTTCACTCTTCCCAAGGACTATTCATGTATTGTGTGTAGCACATTCCTCAGTGGGTATAATCGTGTCTGAGCACTTCATAGTGTCTAATTGAATGTTGGTCGTCCATATCTTAAATAACAAGCATGATGTTTTTTTATTTCATGCTTAGTTTGAGTGTTTGGTCATTCTTTTTTCCAATAATTATGTAAAGTCCAAATATAAATTATTTTATTTTAAGTAGAAATTATTTGAACTTAAAATTTATATAAACCAAATCCCATTCAAATCAACTGAATAAATTAAACCAATATTAATATTATTTAAATAAAAATTATTTGAAACTTAAGATTTATAGAAACCAAATCCCATTCAATTCAAATCAACTAAATAAATTAAACCAATATTAATATTAATTAAATAACACAACAATTTATTTACCAATAAAATAGGATCACTAAAATTATAATTAATCTCAATCAAAATTTTCTAATATAAATTTAATTCTTCAAAAATATATTATCCCAAACCCTACCCACCAAAATTATAATTAAACTAAATTAAAAATTTCTAATATAAATTTAATTCCTCAAAAATATTTCTTATTCCAACCCCTAGCCCATGAAATTGAAAACTAGCACTTCATAGAAACTAAACCAACCGATGTATAAACAATTTTATATACAATAGGACTTACAAATACAATTCTATATACAACATGGTTTGCAAGATTCTATTTGTACAATCATCGATATACTACAAGATTCTAGATACAACAAGATTCAAGAGTGGTTATGTTCCTAGCATCCAACATTTAATGCAGCGTTGTTCGGGTAGTTACACGATGTAATGCAGGGTCGTAGTCTAAAAGACGTGTCAATTTTGTTTAGAAAATAATGGTTATTAAAATTTAAAATTTTAAAAGTTTTTAATGATGCTGAATTTATTTTTACGATAAAAACAAAAACATATTCCAATTAAAAACATATTCAAACAACATATTCCAATTAAAAACATATTCAAACATTCCTGATTTATTGATAAATATTCTTGTTACACAAATAATTTAGTGAGATATCTCTTGATATCAGTGTTCCTTGGTTATGTGGGCAATGTCATGTGATTTCTTGGAAGATTTATAATTATAATGTCAATATTCTTGTTGAGCCGAGGGACGTTTGGTGGAAGAGATCTTGATCTCACTATTCTTGAAAGTAGTTCTATGCAATGTCAAAATTGATAATTATTGCTAACATAATCAGATCACTTGTAACACACGTACTCAAACAAATAAATACTACGTTATTTTATTTTTAACTATTATTATCAAGAAACAGTTGAACAAATTCTTGAATCGGTTGAAATGAATAAGAAACCCTGGCAATACATTATGATATAACTCTGTGAAATCATCGTTCAGATAGAAAAGCTCGACTGATAATCTATTGGAGGACATTTGAAGGTGTCGTCAGTTACAATTGTCAGCGATGGCCGGGCGACGGATATTATATGCTTTTATAGTAGCATATGTAATTTCAATGCCACTATATCTATTTCTGTTACACTTTGTGACTCCCACAAATGCGTAAGGTGACGTTGTAGCTTTCTCATGGCTTGTTTTTATTTTATTTTTATTGTGTTTATTTTATATTCCGTTGGCACGCTCGATGGAAGAGGAGAGGGATGGATGTGAAGCTCATCTTGAGCACTCGATTTCTCCATGGTCGTAGTAGCGCTCTGCGGCAACTCCTCATTACTGTTTCATGCAGGTGCAGAGTAGTTGGGTAGTAAATTCCCCGTGATTATAATCAAGTCGGAGGAGTATTGGTCTGTTGTTCGAATGGAGATTGGGAAACCAAGTTGTTATACGGATTAAATCATTGCGTGTGAATGCAAAGAAATTGGTAATCAAGGTGAAGAGCGTTGAGCACTGTTGGATTGAGATTGTGATGAAGTCAAGGGGCGTTCAATAGATGCAATTAATTTCCTTTTATAAGAATTACTGCCAAGATAATTGATTATGTCCAGATAAGTAATTCTTTCTAATTTTCATTCGTATAATATTATTTGTGAGTTGAAATATATAGTTCACTTGTGAGTTGGAATATATAGTTCACTTATTTTACAATTTATTCTCATATCAAGATGGGTAAATATATGAGAAAATATTTCAAGGGAAAATACAATAAGTTGAGATTTTCCTTCTTAAGGTGAAAATATGTTTTGGTGGACATATTGAGATTAAGGTTTTGTTAACCTTATATTGAGACGTTTGAAATGCATGCATATCTAAAATAGGCATGTGTGTATTGTGTGTATTTATTTCATGCATGTTTGGATAAATATGCATGTTTTCATATTCTCTAAACATTGTATTTAATGCATATAGATAGGAAAAACATATGCATATATTTAAAATATGTGAGATACGAATAAGATTTATTAACTAATGTTATTACATTGGTAAAGATTAGTTATTCAATAAATCCATGCGTAGATACCATGGTGATGGTAAAGATTATATATATCATATAGTGTTTTCTATAAAAAAAATACTATTAGAAAATAGAAAGAATACTAATGATCTTTCTCATATTTCTTGAGATAAGAAAATGATAATTTCTATTTTCGAAAGAATATATTTATCTTGAGAGTAGAAGATAAGTCCATCGTGTTAATTCCTTTGCAAGGGTTAGCAAAGGTTACAGGTTAACTTTGTTATTATTTTAAAAGGTTTATCTAGCTCTTATGCTCAAATAAGGGTTAGTTATGGTACTTTATTTTTAAAATAGACTTTCTTGATTAGATTAAAGAGGGTAACTCTTTAATAAAAATATTTACATAATATTGTATAAGCAAGAAAATAGAAGATGAATGCTCTTATTTTAAAAGGGATTTTGTACTCATTTAGTTTATGAAGTGATAACAAGTCCAAAGTATTTTCTTGAATAGATTAAAGAGGGTAACTCTTGAAAATATCTTCATGTGCGATGAAGAAGAAAAGAGAAGTTTTTTCATATTAATATTCATTAACCATGCTGAGAATAGTAATGAAGTATTAAATCCATGGATAGTTTCATAAATCCATGGGTAGTTTTTCCATGGTATTGATAGAGATTAATTATTTCATAAAACCATGGGTAGATGATCATGGTGTTTGCGAATATTAGTTAATTCATAATTCCATGAATAAGTAATAACTTTCATTGGAAAGAATATAAATATTTATAGGAGGGAAAGATAGCTCGTGGTGCTAAACCATATTGGAAATGATTGTTTAGTATAACCTTTGGAAAAGGAAGACATGTATTTATATTCTTAATTGCATAGTTTTACAAAAAGAAAACATATGTTTACATGTTCACTAGCATTGAGATTTCCTTTGGGAAAACTCGTGAAAGAAGCTACGTGCTTCGTTGGAGACTCTTTTGGAATCTATATGCTTTTGCATGCATGGGAGCAACATTTGATATGTTAGATTGCATTCCATGTACTAAAAGTAATAGCTCAAGGGTTAGCTATTTTGATTAAATTATATAAATTGCAAGCACCAGTAACATAACTAAATATCAGTTTATTTTAAATATATGTTGGGGAGATGTAGCTATTGTCTTGCAGTGCTTATGCGACAGAAACATTAGTTAATGTGATGACCTATAACCAACACATGTGAGGTATGTGTTGTTAAAGGAATAATGTCAAGGTACTTTACTTGCATGTCATGAATATACATGAGTAGATGGAGAAACTACTATATTATAGATATGTGAAATGATTTATTATACTTTATGAATCTTGACATCAATATATGTTGAAGGTGACATTAGCAGGGTATGATGGTGATATGTAAAAAGGAAATACTATGCTTAACCTGGTGGCAGGTAAATTACTATGGTTCATGCAGATGAGTACGAACTACTGGATGATCCAGTGTACGGTGGACCATTGTAGGTACATCCATGCCATCAAGATATGAAGATATGAAGACCAGAGGGTAAATGATATCATATTTATTGTAATGGCTTTAAGCTAGATATTTGTAAATTTCCCTGTAAGATTTATAAACGATGGTTAAGGGATGGTCTCCCTTATCAGCCATTGAGTGATGGGCTAAACACCCTCACAAGCGTTTAATAATAAAATTAAACGTTTGCTGGTTTTCACCCTACGGGGTTTCCAGGGTATATTGGTGTTCAATGATGTGATTGATTATTGTGTCAGGTTGATGAATTTGATTCCTTTCCTATTATGATGTTCATAATGGCAAGTATGTGATGACTATAAAAGTGATGAAATGAATGGAAGGTTACATCATATAGTATTATGTTAATGTACTATAATGTAAGTTGTTAATGGTTAAGGAGCTTACTATTCTTATTCTAAAAGTTACGCTAGGAACTGGTAAACATTCTATGTAATGATGAGTAAAGAATATTTAATGGTGAATGGTTAGTTACCCATGAGTAACTTGTATAAAATTTTTTATCTCCTTACATTTCCATGTCAAGTTAATGATGTATGTTACAAGTGGTATCAGAGCTAAAGGTTGCAACACTGGCGCCTTTGGGATTTAGCAGAAAGAAATTGAGAGATCTGAGATGAAAAGTGTGTATGTGAAGGAAGGAATCGCATCTCTAATCCGGGTTGAATAAAGAGTTTCAAGAGATAAGTATTATTATCTTTATTTCCTTAAAACACTAGTTATTGCATTTATGGAAAATAAACTGCTTACAAAGTAAATACCTGTTGAGTTAGAGTTTCTTTAAAAAGGATATGTATTTTCCATGTACGTAAAACTTCTATTGTTGTCCCAAAGTTTCCTTGAAAGGAGTTGGGAATTTGGTTTCTTGAAGAAGAAACATGTGTGTGCTTGAAAATTTAACTAATGTACATTTGATTCTTCTTGAGAGAAATATGGATATTTTGAAAATAAATCTTGCATGTAAATCTTGCAACTGAAAGAGACAAATATAGAGTAAAACATGGTTTTACTTAATATGTAAGTTTGTGTATTTTCACACCAATAGTCCTTGTGCCATGATATGTAGGCATGCATAGGAATTTTATGTAAAAAAGAGAGTATGTGGTTATTTAGCTAAAGCTTCTTGAAAAAAGAAGGTAATTCTTAAAGATATTTCATGGGTTGAGAGATAGGTTAATGAGTTTTTTTCCTTGGAAAAGAAGTCATGAAGAACTATGTTAGTTTCTCATAATACTTTCTTGGAGAAATTTTATGTTGAATCTTGCGTGAAAAGAACACTTGATTCTTGGGGAAATATTATGTTGTTCTTACAGAAAAGAATAACCTCTTGAATATATTACATTGCTAGATGGATTATGTCAACTTCTTGGATTAGGTATATTAAAGGTTAAGTTAACCTTGTTAGTGTTGTGTAGTTTTTATGCATAAAAGAGGCTATCTATGGTAAATTCCTGGAAGCAAAGTATGAGCAACTTGCATGTAGAATCATAGAGGAACAAGGTTCTTTGCATGCAATAGTTGTATTAGATTTCATCAGAAAGAAAATAAGTCTATATGTGGAAATGATAACATGTTTTGTTATCATACTTTAGAAAAGATTCTTTGGCAAAGAAGATGAATTACATGTACAAAAACTAAAGCAATGTTTTGGTTTCCTTGAAATATATACATGGCTAATGTGGGTATAATATTTCAAAAATAAGGTATGTATTCTTATGTTTTATTCCATTAGTTTTATGGAAAAGAAAACCATGTTTTGCATGCCTATTATGTTATGTGTCCTCGAAGAGGAATCGTGAGTTTGCCAACTCGATTATGTTAAATACTCTGTTGGGAAATTAAGATTAGAATCTTTATGCATTGTATGCATAGGAACTACAGCCAATGTGTTAGATTTATTCTATTTTGCATGCTCCAAAGGCAAAATTTGAAGTGGTGGGTCTTTTGGAAAATTTTAAGTAAAGCAAATGCACATTGTGTCATTTTCCATTAAAGGAATTTCTGAACAGATATGTGTGTGAAAAATGCCATAATAGTGTGGGAGTTATTTGATATTAATTGATAATTACTTACTCACGCTAATGTAGAGATGTCAGAAGAAAGCATGTTGTGACATTGTATTCACATATCATATATGCATATGAATAGGTGTTAAAGGATCACTCAAATATTTATTATTTATTGATTAAGGCTTTATCTAATCATGCTAAAAAAATCTTGTCAATGCTGCTAAAAAAAAACATTGTTATAGAGGAGCAATGTGAATTTCCTGATGGGGATGAGTACTGCAGTAGGGAGAGAAGTTCTTCAAATAAAATAAAGATAAGTATTTTATTTTAACTTATTTTAAGAAGTCTATGCATATGCATGTTGATTTCCTTTAAAAACGAATTGTTATATGCATGGCATTGCATGAGATTAGCTTCCATTTAAGAGAGTTCTTAAAAAGTACATGCTATTATAATATACTTTTTCCGGATAAGAATATACATATGAGATTAATATGTGTATTATGCCTTATTTATTTAGGAAAGAAAGTATAAAAAAAAAAACATGAAAGAAAAATAGCTACTTTTCATTTGAGTTGGAAAAGAAGTAGTTGTTTTTGCATGCAATAAAATTGCTAAGTTACCATGCATTACTTTAAAAAGATGAATGTGTATAGTGATGGTGTGTGAAACTAATGCATAAATGCAAAAGATGAGGAAAGTCTTTATATAAGATGATATAGTGTTAAAATTAAATCGAATAAAACCTCTTAATGGGTCAAGTTGTGAAACTTAACTAAATGACTAGTTGACTGACTAGTGTTTGCATGAGTCATCATGGATGCATTAAAACTATTAATAGAATTGACTAGTTATGAATGAATAACTAATGAAAGTTATATGCACGAATCGATTTTGACTAAAGCTATTTGAAAGTTGTGAACAAGTGATTATGATAATTACTTCGTGTGTCAGTCCGTGGGAATGGAACATTATGGGAATTGGAAATGTTTGCACTCATACCCTAATCGTTATTGACACATATGCATTAATGAATATTTGTATATACTTTTATGCATGACAACATTTTATGCAGGAACTTAAAATGATTGCATAAGATAATATGTGCTAGAGAAATGCATATTTACGAGTATCATTGTTTCTTATAGTAAGCATGGGTAGCTTAATGGAAATAGAAAATCTGTGAAAATAAAGCATCGCAAACATTGCAATGTGAATTGTAACAGTAAACGTTAAAGTATCATGTTTTAATGTACAACACATGTATGCTACTTCCAGGGGGGAAGTTGTGACAGCTTCGTTAAAATTAACTAGTATTAACTAGTTAAAGACAATCTGTTTAATTTTATTTTATTTGATAAAGCAAAGTTGCTAAAATTAATTAATGAAAAGAAAATATTTTTAAGTTGATGGTAAAAATGTTTCCAAGAATAGGATGTGGTTGGGGACAGTTGGAAAGACAGTTACCTACTCCTCTGAGGATAAAGATGGATCCCAAGGGAGGAGTAGGCATTCTGTGAAATTGTTAAAGGGGGAGTATTTTCTAGAGCTGGTTGGGACCAGTTGAAAATAGCTTACAACAACCCTTGTAAAGCCAAAAATATCTGAGTGTGACTGGATTGGCCATCCTGAGGTCACAGCAGCGGAATCCACTGTTAACTCGTGGCACTGTCCAGATTCTGGAGCTAGAGGGCAAGTAGAGGACGTAATAGCCTCACTTGATGGTTGGGAGGACCACAGCTTGAAAGACTAAATTTCCAGATAAGTATAAAGACATTTTAGTGTGGAAAGATTGACTGTTTGGATGTGAAAAATGACTCGATCCTATGGATTAGGAGGAGAATTTTGTTTACCATTGTGGTTCTCATAGTGGAACAAGTTAAGTAAAAAGTTATTTGTTATATTAAAATGAAGTTTTATAAGATTGTGTAAATATCCTATGTAGATATTAAGAGAAAAGGAGCTTAGCGCTCGGAAAATGAATTACTGAATGTATAAGTTCATTTATATTATTACTAATTTGTTTGAATGTCTTAGCAGATGCTAGGATATGCCTATGGTGCATGGATTGACCATTGGTATGCTTAGAGAGCTAGGTGATCTCCGAGTACTTTTTTAAGTACTGTATGGATGTCTTTAGCAGGAGCTAAGACAGTGTGCACGTGATGCATTTATCTGAGGGTTAGTTCTCTCTAAGTACTTATGGAAGTACTTTGATTAAAACATCTCTTTATATTGCAATACTCTTTGATAGTTGCAAGTATTTTCATTTTGAAAACTATGTGACTAATATGATTGAATTGTTAGTCATACATTATAAGCTCTTTCCAGGAAGTGTTGATGAGTGTTCAACCATTCTATGAGAGCTTGTGTAAAATCCATGATTACTTCCAATAGTAATTGGTAAGTAATGGTAAGCTTGCATAGAGATTTTTCTATATTTTTATGAATTGAATAAGGGGAAGGAGCCCATTTGGGTTGATTATATTATTATATCATGAGTATAAGTTTAAGTTTCAGTGAGAGAAGCACACCGAGGACGGTGTTATCTTCAAGGGGGGGAGTATGTAACACACGTACTCAAACAAATAAATATTACGTTATTTTATTTTTAACTATTATTATCAAGAAACGGTTAAACGAATTCTTGAATCGGTTGAAATGAATAAGAAACCCTGGTAATACATTATGATATAACTCTGTGAAATCATCGTTTAGATAGAAAAGCTCAACTGATAATCTATTGGAGGACATTTAAAGGTTCCATCAGTAACAATGGTCAGCAATGGCCAGGCGACGGATATTATATGCTTTTATAGTAGCATATGTAATTTCAATGCCACTATATCTATTTATGTTACAGTTTGTGACTCCCACAAATGCGTAAGGTGACATTGTAGCTTTCTCATGGATTGTTTTGATTTTATTGTCATTGTGTTTATTTTATATTCCGTTGGCACGCTCGATGGAAGAGGAGAGGGATGGATGTGAAGTTCATTTTGAGCACTCAATTTCTCCATGGTCGTAGTAGCGCTCTGCGGAAACTCCTCATTATTGTTTCATGCAGGTGCAGAGTAGTTGGGCAGTAAATTCCCCATGATTATAATCAAGTCGGAGGAGTATTGGTCCGTTGTTCGAATGGAAATTGGGAAACCAAGTCGTTATACGGATTAAATCATTGCGTGTGAATGCAAAGAAATTGGTAATCAAGGTGAAGAGCTTTGAGCATTGTTGGATTGAGATTGTGATGAAGTCAAGGGGCGTTCAACAGATGGAATTAATTTTCTTTTATAAGAATTTACTGCCAAGATAAGTGATTTTGTCCAAATAAGTAATTCTTTCTAACTTTCATTCGTATAATATTATTTGTGAGTTGAAATACATAGTTCACTTATTTTACAATTTATTCTCATATCAAGATGGGTAAATATATGAGAAAATATTTCAAGGAAAAATATAATAAGTTGAGAATTTCCTTCTTAAGGTGAAAATATGTTTTGGTGGACATATTGAGATTAAGGTTTTGTTAACCTTATATTGAGACGTTTGAAATGCATGCATATCTAAAATAGGCATGTGTCTATTGTGTGTATTTATTTCATACATGTTTGGATAAATATGCATGTTTTCATATTCTCTAAACATTGTATTTAATGCATATAGATAGGAAAAACATATGCATATATTTAAAATATGTGAGATACGAATAAGATTTATTAACTAATTTTATTACATTGGTAAAGATTAGTTATTCAATAAATCCATGCGTAGATACCATGGTGATGGTAAAGATTATATATATCATATAGTTTTTTCTATAAAAAAAAAGACTATTAGAAAATAGAAAGAATGCTAATGATCTTTCTCATATTTCTTGAGATAAGAAAATGATAATTGCTATTTTCGAAAGAATATATTTATCTTGAGAGTAGAAGATAAGTCCATTGTGTTAATTCCTTTGCAAGGGTTAGCAAAGGTTACAAGTTAACTTTGTTATTATTTTTAAAGGTTTATCTAGCTCTTATGCTCAAATAAGGGTTAGTTATGGTACTTTATTTTTAAAAGATATTTTCTTGATTAGATTAAAGAGGGTAACTCTTTAATAAAAATATCTACATAATATTGAATAAGCAAGAAAATAGAAGATGAATGCTCTTATTTTAAAAGGGATTTTGTACTCATTTAGTTTATGAAGTGATAACAAGTCCAAAGTATTTTCTTGAATAGATTAAAGAGGGTAACTCTTGAAAATATCTTCATGTGCGATGAAGAAGAAAAGAGAAGTTTTCTCAGATTAATATTCATTAACCATGCTGAGAATAGTAATGAAATATTAAATCCATGGATAGTTTCATAAATCCATGGGTAGTTTTTCCATGGTGTTGATAGAGATTAATTATTTCATAAAACCATGGGTAGATGATCATGGTGTTTGCAAATATTAGTTAATTCATAATTCCATGAATAAGTAATAACTTTCATTGGAAAGATATTAAATATTTATAGGAGGGAAAGATAGCTCGTGGTGCTAAACTATATTGGAAATGATTGTTTAGTATAACCTTTGGAAAAGGAAGACATGTATTTATATTCTTAATTGCATAGTTTTACAAAAAGAAAACATATGTTTACATGTTCATTAACGTGATTTTGTTCCCAGGAAGACTTGTGAAGGAAGCTACGTGCTTCGTTGGAGACTCTTTTGGAATCTATATGCCTTCGCATGCATGGGAGCGACATTTGATATGTTAGATTGCACTCCATGTACTAAAAGTAATAACTCAAGGGTTAGCTATTTTGATTAAATTATGTAAATTTCATGCACGAGGTGCATAACTAAGTATCAGTTTATTTTAAATGTATGTTGGGGAGATGTAGCTATTGTCTTTTTGTTCTTATGTGACAGAAACATTAGTTATTGTGATGACTTATAACCAGCACATATGAGGTATGTGTTGTTAAAGGGAGAATGTCAAGGTACTTTACTTGCATGTCATGAATATACATGAGTAGATGGAGAAACTACTATAGTATAGATATGTGAAATTATTTATTATAATTTATGAATCTTGACATCAATGTATGTTGAAGGAGACATTAGCAGGGTATGATGGTGATATGTATAAAGGAAAAATTATGCTTAACCTGGTGGCAGGTAAATGACTAGGGTTCATGCAGATGAGTACGAACTATCGGATGATCCACTGTACGATGGACCATTGTAGGTACATCCATGCCATCAAGATATGAAGATATGAAGACCAGAGGGTAAATGGTATCATATTTATTGTAATGGCTTTAAGCTAGATATTTGTATATTTCCTTGTAAGATTTATAAACGATGGTTAAGGGATGGTCTCCCTTATAAGCCATTGAGTGAGGGTTGATCACCCTCACAAGCGTTTAATAATAAAATTAAACATTTGTTGGTTTTCACCCTACGGGGTTTCCAGGGTATATTGGTGTTCAATGATGTGATTGATTATTGTGTCAAGTTGATGATGTTGATTCCTTTCTTGTTATGATGTTCATAATGGCAAGTATGTGATGACTATAAGAGTGATGAAATGAATGGAAGGTTACATCATACAGTATTATGTTAATGTACTATAATGGAGGTTGTTAATGGTTAAGGAGCTTACTATTCTTATTATAAAAGATACACTGGGAACTGGTAAACATTCTATGTAATGATGAGTAAGGAATATTTAATGGTGAATGGTTAGTTACCCATGAGTAACTTGTATAAAAATTTTTATCTCCTTACATTTCCATGTGAAGTTAACGGTGTATGTTACATCACTGCTCGTATAAATGATTATTATTATGATAGTGAGGAAATGTCCATTTTAATGGGATTTTTTAGTGTACTGAGTTTGCATTAATGTATAATAAATTTTTATATTTGTATAGATTATATATAGTTATAAGGTTTTAAAATTAAAGAGATAGAATATGTATATTTAGTAAATTTTAGTAGTAAAATAATTATGTTGAAATAAATTTTTTATTATATATATATATATATATATATATATATACTAAAAGATTTAATGTTTATTTTAAAATTAAATTATTATTATTTAAAATAAATTGAATTTAGATTTATTATTGATAAAAATAATAATAAAATTCCTTGAGTATAAATTAAATTTTCTATTAAAATATTGACCAATTAATTTTTTTTTTTTTGGAATCTAAGCTTCTGTGATCCATAATATAAATTAGTAGAAATTCTTTCGGTAAAAATCACATGTAAATCATAATATAATATTGACCACGTTCTTTTACATGTGATTTTTACCGAAAGAATTTCTACTAATTTCAATTAATTTTTACCAAATTAACCAATTATTTCTACCAAATTTGTATCTCCCAAAAAAAACCATTACCAATTGAGCCAAATTATTTATGTGATGGAACGCCAAAATGAATAAATTTGAAGAGGTTCATCTTGAAAGACAAAGGACATACCTCCGAAAATTGGGCCATCCAATAAAGCATTGCATAAAGTTCTTATTATTTGTGTTAGCAGTTTCAATTTTATTTTGATTTGTGTGGTTAAATTAATACATAATATGTAAGTATAGGATTACCAGTTGAGCGAAATTATTTATGTGATGGAACGCCAAAATGAATAAATTTGAGGAGGTTCATCTTGAAAGACAAAGGACATATCTCCCAAAATTGGGCCATCCAATAAAGCATTGCATAAAGTTCGTATTATTTGTGTTAGCATTTTCAATTTTATTTTTCAATTTTATTTTGATTTGTGTGGTTAAATTAATACATAATATGTATGTTAGCATTTTCAATTTTATTTTGATTTGTGTGGTTAAATTAATACATAATATGTAGGTATAGGTTTATTGGTGTTATGTATATGTCGTTAAAAGGCTATGCTATATGGATATGTTTAAGTTTCAGTTTGATTCATGAGACGAGAATTTTAATTTCTCAAAGCTTTTACATTTTTATTTAGTTTTATGTAATTAAATAATTTTTTATTTATTTTATTTAAAATGTGTTTTTTCTTTTGTTTTATTTTTTTTATAAATATTTAAAATTTTATTTAATTTTGAATAATAATATTTTTCTTTTAAATTTAAAATATATATATATATTTTTTTTTCCTGTTATTTTTATATAAATATATTTAGAATTTTTAAAATTATTTTATTTATACCATTTTAATAATTCAACTCCACCATTTTTATATTTTTAATTTTTTAAACATTTTTTTTAAATTACTAAAACAAAAAAATACAAATATAATTATCTTTTTAGAGTAGCAATTTATATATTTAGTTAGAAATTGTTTTTTTCTTCCAATTTAATATTTCTTTAATATTAGTAGAGAATCATTTCTATGACAAACTTATGTTTAAACCTTAAAATATATGTTCCTTCTTTATATATCTTTAGAGATTCATAGTTTTATTTACATGATGATGATGATGATGGTTAACGTCTACTGAGACCAATCTTTGGTCTATCAGACCTAAAGAAAAGAGTTATTTAGTTTGATTTAAGATTTTATTCCTATGCTCAAAAAGCATGGAGAGAAGCCTCCCGAGCTCACTATAATTTTGACATCTTAAAAGGCTAGGAAGGTCAGTATTGCAACAAAGATTATGAAATTGAGTTCTAATGTGGTTGTACGCGGGGCACTCTAAGAGGAAGTGATTTTCATACTTGATGTTCATATTCTCATAGAGATGGTAAATTCTTTCCATCCATGGTGTTTTAGGAACTGTCCAACAACCTGTTTCACTATGGAGCTCATGAGAGTTTGTTCTAATCTTGGCTATATTAATTTTCTTCTTTGAGCTAGTTAAAATAGAGATACTTTTGATCTTCTAGGGTGGGGTTGATGACCTGCTTATAATATCTTAATTTTTTTTTAGTTGCTAGATCTTTCTCACACCACATTTTTTCTTTGAACTTATAAGTAACAATTTTTTAATGTTATTAATGTTTTGCAATGCAACATTCTCGTTGATCTCCCAATGGTTTAACGAGGCCCTGGTGTCTTTATACCAAACTCGTTTAAGCCTTAGGTGGTTTTGGCTGGAATTGAAACCTAGCTTAGGAAGTCTATGGTCTCCTATGCTATTGAGCTTGTGCTTGTACAACAAAAGCCTAGTCATAGCTAGGCTCTCGATAGGGGAAAGAGCCTCTTTTATAAGGAGAATAAGATAGGGTGTATTGCTTTTAATTTTAAGGTTATACGTTATAAAACGCTTCTGGATTTGTTCAATTTTTCTCCAGGATTTTCTAGAGATGCTGCAACCCCAAACCTCACATCCATATAAGATAACAGGAGTGACTAAAGTTTCAAAGAGGAGATTCTTTTTATCCCATATCACAAGGTTTTTCGCTTTACAATTATTTTCAAGACCAAATAGTATTTTTAATCCTTTAGGGTGCTCTAGTTCCGATTAGGCATGATGAATATCAATTGCTAGGTACTTGTAAGAAGACACTTCCTCCAAGTTACTATTGTCATACATAAAATTAGCGTAAGTGTCCTTCTTGGATTTGATAATCATAACTTTTTTTTTTGTTAGTGTTAACAGACATACCCATGGTAGAGCAGAAATCCTTAAGAAGTCTAAGTTGCTTATCAAGATCAGATGGGCACCTTGCAAAAAGAACAATATCGTCAACATAGAGAAGAAGAATGATGTCTTTTATTAAGAAGTAAATGATTTTTTTTTCAATTATTTTTTTTCTTTTAATATTAAAATACTTTATTATTGTCAATATTAAAATAATTTATTTATTTATTTTCTTTCTTGATATTTATATATAATAATTAACATTAATATTCAATAATTTATTTATGTGATATATTGAAATATTTTAAAAAATATAACAATTATACATATTTTGCAAAGAAATCTATGTTTAAGTTTATTTTTTAACTATTTTTCTCTCCCTAAAATTAATTAAAATTAATTGAAAATTATGTTAATAAAATTAACCAACATAGACCTATTTTAATGTAACTTCTTGTTTAGTCAACACTTTTAGATTTAAATTTTAATTCACTAGCTATGACACAAATAGTGAATTATGTTTAATTTCAAGAAAGATGAATTTATGTGGTGGACCATAAGTAGTGTGTGAAAATATCACTAAAAAAAATATTTATTTGTTTAAATAAAAAGGATTGGAATCTTAAATAAAATAAGATGGGAGGAAAGCTCAAGAGGAAAGGCCTAGAAGTAGTTACCACACAGTTAATCAGTTGTACTTCTTGATCTTCCTAGCCAGATAAAAGGATCTGAGGGGTTTCCACCCTCAAAAAAAAGAGAACGAAGAAGACAACGACTAAGAAACAATGAAAGTTAGAAGTTACATAGGCTTCGAACCCGTCACAGCCCATCAAGAGTGCTCTAGCACGTCTCAGGAGTGGTAAGATAAAATTACATGTAAAAAAAAGTCCACGGTGGCACACATATGCTTATGGCCTGGCAAAACATATTCCTTCTGCTTCTGGAACACGGCATTCCGGCCTCCCTTACTCATACTGTATAACTCTGTTTGGATGCCTCTCCAACAATTCAAGCCACGCTCAACACACACAGGCATTCGCTGATTCATATATCTGTGTTCTCATTTACTTAGTTTCAGTTTGGTGAGAAGGAGCAGGTAAAGGTGTTGAATACATGGGTCAGCCCCTTCGCCATGAGAGTTTTGATTGCATTGCAAGAAAAAGGCATCAAATATGAATACCAAGGAGAGATCGTCACTTCCCAGAGCGACTGCACTTGAAAAAGTCCCGTTTTTTTTAACCTTTTCAAGCTTCCTCCGGTTTAATATTGTTCAATTGAAATCACTTTTCGCAAACAAATCACTTAAATGGTTAAAAGTGTTGTTAATCCCACTAGTTTCATACATTAGCGGATGCACTGAAACCCTCTCCAGACTTTATATTGATCGATTGATTTAGGTGCACTATGTGTACGGAGTGAAGCTTTCTAAACAGTTTTGCCCATAAAATCATTTGGATGGTTAAAAATATTATTAAACACACTAGTTTCATACATTAGAGGAGGCGATGAATGTGTTTCAAATAAAACCACATAAAAAAGAATTAGGTGAAGCTACCCAGTACTAATTACTAGATCACTTAAATATAAAGAGCAAATTATGAAGAAAATTCTAAAAGCTAATTTGCTGTATATTTTTTAATTGAATTAGGTGGAATATTATAATGAGCAAATTATGAAAAAATTCTAAAAGCTAATTTGCTGGTATATTTTTCAATTGAATTAGGTGGATGGGTGAATTGTTTCTTTCATTTGGAGCATTTTGAAAAACAAAGAAGCAAGCTTTGGTTGTTAAAATGGAGCTTTGTTATAATTTATTCTAATTTGCAAAGAAGTATCGTTTACAGTTTAGATAAAAAATAATTAAATATTGCAAAAGCATTAAGAAAAAAAAATACCACAAGGAACACATCTAAAAAATTGTTGTAATGAGAAATTGGACACCACATTAAGAAGAGGAAATTCGCAACACAAGATTGTTATCACATTAATGTTTGGTGTCAAAATTGGAATATGGTGGAAATTCCTTTTATGTTATCCAATAGAATTAAGTAACTTGTAAAAATATAGGGATAACAATGATCTTTTTAACTCACAAGATAGTAAGGATCCTACTTGAGATAAAAGTTTAACCTACTCATCTCAAAACAATCTTGTAAAACTCAAAAATCTCATAAGTCCTTCTTATTAGAAGTCCATAATGTAAAGGTACTCATTGTTCACCTTTCTATACAATTCTAAAAGTAAGTCTAAAGCTACTTCATGTTTTGGTAACTTTCAGTAATTTTATTTAAAGTTATTATGTTTTAACCTCAAGAAATGGTTAGTTTGTCAAGTTGCGGTGTAATTGTAGATGAGGATTGTTTAACCTACTCATCTCAAAACAATCTTGTAAACTCTTTAAAGAAGCAACATTACTTTAAAACTCAAAAATATCATAAGTCCTTCCTATTAAAATTCCATAATGTAAAGGTACACATTGTTCACCTTTCTATACAATTTTAAAAGTAAGTCTAAAGCTACTTCATGTTTTGGTAACTTTCAGTAATTTTACTTAAATTTATTATGTTTTAACCTCAAGAAGTGGTTAGTTTGTCAATTTGTGGTATAGTTGTAGATGAGGAAAGCTTACCACAGTGAATATTGTCCAATAGATTTAAGTGACTCTTTAAAATATAGGGATAATATGGATCTTTATAACTCACAAGATAATAAGGATGGATCTTTATAACTCGCAAGATAATAAGGATCCTAGCTGAGATGAAAGTTTAACCTACTCATCTCAAAACAATCTTGTAAAATCTATAAAGCAGCAACATTACTTTAAAACTCAAAAATCTCATAAGTCCTTCCTATTAGAAATCCATAATGTAAAGGTCCACATTGTTCACATTCTATACAGTTTTAAAAGTAAGTCTAAAACTACTTCATGTTTTGGTAACTTTCAGTAATTTTATTTAAATTTACTATTTTTTTTTCTGCATAAGGCTAATTTCTATTATATGGTACAGAAAATAGTATATTCAAGCTTTGTGACCGGGGTTGCTGAATTAGCCAACTCCCATCAAAGGAGATAATTCAAAAATTCAAAAATGGGGCTGCCCCTTAGGGGAAACCAGCCCATAGAGAATTCCACAAGTCATAGAAAGAGTTGCCCCTAATGGGGAAACCAACTATTAACAGAGTATCAAGAAAACTAAGTTTGTTGTGCAGAATAAAAGTAAACATAGAAACTATAGAAAGGCATGAAAATACTGGAGAAACGAGATCCATGGCTCTACAGATGTTGGTCCTTTTTGCCATGGTGTTGCATATGAGGAGGTTCTTCCACAATGTAGCACTCGTAATCAAAGAGGGCATCCTCCTTCTTAGAGAGATGAGGAGCCAGCTCTGGAGTGGAGGTGGAGCGAGCACCTATGTCTTCTGCATTGTCAGGTTGCTTGGCACCTTCAGCCGAGCTTCTACCCCCACTATCAGAGGTTTCCTCCATGATTTTGACTGGAAAAGCCACTATTTTCCTAGGCAGTGGGGAGGAAGAACGAGAGAGAGTGCATTTTCGCGGCCTCTTCCTATAACTAGAGCCAGAATTGTATTTTTGATCTCCAGAATTCAAATTAAGAGATGCGTTGAGAGAAACTGGAGGTCAAAGACCTCTGGCGCATCCATGGCCAACGAAAAGGCCACTATGTGCTCCTCCATGGTCGGAATTGGAGGGCGAACCTCTGTCTCCTCACATATGGCAGCACATATGGTGGCCGCAAGGCATAGCTTCAGTGGAATGTTGGGGATGCAGAGGAGGGAAAGAATAAGCAAAGGGAGGCAGATGAGTAATGGACAGAATAACAGTAGCATCAAGTGAATGAGCAGTGGGCGGATGAACAATAGTGTGAAGGGAGGAAGCATAGAAGGGAAAACAAAGCAAAATGCAGGAGCTTGCATAGCAAGCCTGAGGGAAAAGCGGAGGGAGTTGCAGGACGAATGCGAGAAGGATTCAGCTCCATTGCCCATTAAAGCCCGAAGAATGTTGCGTTGTGGTTGAGGCAGGAATGAATGCGCAGTACGCCAGAGGCAAGAATGAATGTGCGGGAGTGAATGCATTAGATGCCATGGAATGAATGAGGCTAGAGCCCAGCAAGGCGAATGTATGGCTTTCACACTAGAGGTAGGTGCAACCTTGAAGTGAGGCCAGCTGCGCATCTGCGAAGGTGGCCTTCCAACATAGCAGGTCTAATTAGCAGCATCTAGGGTTATTAAAATTTATTATGTTTTAACCTCAAGAAGTGGTTAGTTTTTCAAGTTGTGGTGTAGTTGTAGATGAGGAAAGCTTACTATAGTGACAATGTCAGTGACGACAAAAATAAAGTGTTATGATAATGACTAATCAAATAATCCATGCTTTCTATGTGCACCATGGTCAAGTGAATATGAACATTTCATTTATCTTTTTCAACATGGTAGTAGCCTTATATATACTTGTAGATGTGATGCATGTGTGTGTTAAGAATTTTTGTGCGGAGAGGCTCATTAAATTTGATTGAAAGTGACGTGTAAAGATAAAACATTTTTTCAATTGAAATGTATTATTTTTTTACGCTTTTGATTATAGAAGGGTTGTATGAATATATGCAGTTCTGATTGAAATTAAGACCAACTCTTCAAATTTGATCACTGGTCCCTGAAACTATTCATCTGTTGTGAAACTATACATCTGTTGTGTGTAGCGCCTTCGTCAATGGGTATAATCATGTCTTTCACTAAATGTTGGCAACACAGATCTTAAATAACCAGCATTATGTTTTTTTCTTCATGCTTAGATTGAGCATTTGGTAGTTCTTTTTTTCAATAACTATGTAAAGTCCAAATATGAGTTAGCCAACATATCTAGGATGGAATCTAGTTTGAATGAAAGTAGTTTTCATTTTCAATTCTCCTAATAAAATTTAAACTTGAGATTTATAGAAACCAAATCCCATTCAAATCAACTAAATAAATTAAGCCAATATTAATATTAATTAAATAGAACAACAATTTATTTACCAATAAAATACCATCACCAAAATTATAATTAATCTCAATCAAAATTTTCTAAAATAAATTTAGTTCTCCAAAAATATATCTTATCACAAACCCTAGCCACCAAAAGTATAATTAAACTAAATCAAAATTTTCTCATATAAATTTAATTCCTCACAAATATTTTCTTATCAAAAATATAAATTTAATTCCTAAAAAATATTTTCTTATCGAAAATATTTCTTATCCCTAGCCCATGAAATTGAAAACTAGCACTTCATAGAAACCTAACCAACCCATGTATAAACATTTGTTTTATATGCAATAGGACTTACAAATACAATTCTATATACAACATGATTTACAAGATTCTATTTATATAAAATAGGACTTACAAATACAATTCTATATACAACATGATTTACAAGATTCTATTTATATAAAATAGGACTTACAAATACAATTCTATATACAACATGATTTACAAGATTCTATTTGTACACCTCATCGATATATTGTTGTTATGTTCCTAGCATCGAACATTTAATGGATGGTGGATGGTCGTAGTCTAAAAGACGTCTTAATTTTGTTTAGAATATAATAGTTGTTGAAATTTAAAGGTTTTTAATAATATTGAAGTTATTTTTATGATAAAAATACAAATATGTTTATGGTAAAAATATATTAAACAAAAATAATTTAGTGATAAATAGGTTTAAAAGATGTGTATTTCTACGGTAAAAACATGTTTAAGATAAAAATATATTAAACACAAATAATTTAGTGATAAATATGTCAAAAAAAAAAAAACGTGTTAATTTTATTTATAAAATAATAATGGTTAAAATTTTAAATTTTAAATATTTTTAATAATGCTGAATTTATTTCAGCAATCAAATAGTTTTTAAAATTTAAAATTTTAAAGATTTGTAATGATGCTGAATTTATTTTTACACCGTGAAAACATATTCAAATACAAATAATTCAGTGAGATATCTCTTGATATCACTGTTCCTTGGTTATGTGGGCAATGTCAATATTGTTGTTCAGCCGAGCGACGTTTGGTGGAAGAGATCTCGATTTCACTATTGCTAACATAATGAGAGCAGTGCTAGTATAAATGATTATTGTTATGATAATGAGGAAAGGTCTATCTTAATGGGATCTCTTATTGTATTGAGTTTTTAATGGTAGGACTGTATAATTTTTTTTATATTGGTATAGATTGTATATATTTATAAGGTTTTAAATTTGAAGGGATAAAGTATATATCTTGCTAAAATTTAGCAGTAAAATAATTATGTTTTACATATTAATAGGTTTAATGTCTATTTTAAAATTATATTATTATTATTATTATTATTACTTAAAATAAATTGATTTATATTTATTAATAAAAATAATAATAAAATTTACTGGACATAAATTAAAACCAATATTTCTATCAAAATATTCAATTATTTTTACCAAATTGGAACCTCTTACAAAATACCATTACTAGTCCAACAAAATTATTTATATGATGGAATGCTAACGAGAAAAAAATTGAGGTTCATTTTGAAAGACTAGACAAAGGACATACTGCCAGAGAATTGGGCCATCCAATAAAACATTGCATAAAATTCTTATTATTTGTGTTAGTATTTTAAATTTTATTTTGATTTGTTTTGTTAGATTAGTACATAATATGTAGGTATATGTTTATTGGGGTTATGTATATGTTGTAAAAAGACTATGTTATATGGTTAAGGGGATGAGAAGATATGAATATGTTATATGGTCATAACATTGTCTTGGGTTGTGATCGTATTCTAGGTATCAGTGACCGTAGGCTTCTGGATGATAGGATCATTCATAGACTAGCACACAGGGGCATCTTCCATCTATCCCAATTGATCTTGTGTTGGAAACAAGGGATCCCGAGATGGAAAACTGCCTCACAGATTGGCTTGCCAGAGGAGGAAACACACACATAGAAATTGTTTATCAGCACCCTAAATGATTGGGGGTTGTGCCATAATTAGGAGGGTGACAATTTTTTTTGGAATGGGGTAATGATGGGGGAGGGTTTGATCGTAAAGGAGGTGTACATGAGCATTATTCATATCCAACCATTAAATAATACCCTATCCCCTTTCAGGAAATTCGGGAGCTGGAAAATTCCCCTTAATATTCTATTATTTGGTTGGCTAGCATGGAAAGGTCGTATCCTGACCTGGGATAAACTTATGAGACATGGCTTCTCCGATCCGGGATGGTACTCTTTCTTCCATGAACATGAGGAATCAACTTCTCATATATTTATATTATGTAAGTTTACATGCACAATATGGGCTTTATTCTATCCTTATCACATAGGCTCGGGATGGTGACTAGACAACTTCATTAATACTTTGGAAGCTTGGGGTGCTTTGAAAGGTAAATATAAATCATTGCCATTCTATTTTATGTGGGAGATATGGCTTGCTCGGAACCACTTCATATTTAATGGGGAATCTATTAATATAGCCCGCATACAAGGTGCGATCATGGTCTGGATGGATAGTCAACCACACCATGCATCTCTTACAAGGGACATGTCTAAATGTCTTCCATTACTTTGTCGACGATATACTTTGATGGAGCTCAACAAGATGGATGTTGCGGTTGTGGGGCATGGATCGAATTGGAGAATATGGATTGATATCAGATTTTTTGGAACAGAGGGGAAGGTACCAACTGTAAATTAGAGCTAATGGCCTTACAGAGTGGTCTGTGGGTTGCCAATAATTTAGGCATACAATTTGCAAATATATATGGGGATGAAAAAACTATCATTGATGCCATTGGAGGCAATTCAATATTTAATCCAAGGGGGTTGCAGGGATGGATTTCTCGTGTAAAATATATGCTCCAGAAACTCAATGATCCTCCAATGTGGCATATACCTAGAGAAAACAACACTAGGGCTTACTACCTATCAAAATGGGGTCTCCTTGCTCCCATTGGCAACATAAACATTTCACATTACAGAGGGGGCATCTTCTCAATGAATTTGAGGTCCCTCTATCATGACCCTCTATGTAGGTTGTCGGACCTCTGTATATGGACATTCGATCCTTTTCTACAGGCATTGTGTAAATAACTTGCTGGTTTTGATAACCTGGGCAATGGTTATAAGATGATTTACACTCTCATGCATCGGGTCACCATACAAGCGAGCGAGACGGATGAGCCATGGGTCACCAACAAGCGAGCCAATTATAATACTAGTTTTTATGATAGTTTTATGTACATGCAATACTGTTTAGTTTTCTTATGTGGTTGGATTATCTTTAAAGGTCCTTGCTGCGACACATTGTTTATAAGGATTATATGTATCTTCCTCACTTATATTTTTGTTTTGATCTGATAAGAACTTTTTTTTGATCTCGATTAACTTTTTTATGGAAAATCTTCTCTGGTCATTTGGTGGATCTCCATGATGCCATGGAATTGTTAATTGTAATGGACAATTATGGACTCTGATATTAAGTCATTCAATATGATGAAACTATCATAGATCATGTACTGGTTATATCTAATATAATACAACGTTTTTTCTTTCCTGAAAAAAATAAATAAATAAAAACAATAACAACATTGCATAAAGTGGATATGTTTAAGTTTCAGTGTGATTTTGGAATTAGAAATCTTAATTTCTAAAAGCTTTTACCTTTTTATTAAATTTTAAGTAATAAAATATTTATTTATTTATTTTTAATTTAAAATTTATTTCTTATTGCATTATTTTTTTTTACAATATTTAAAATTTTATTTAATTTTGAGTAATAATATTTTTTTTTTAATTTAAAATTTGCTTTTCTTTTTTCCATTATTTTTAATATAAGTTTTTAAAAATTTAAAAATTATTTTATTGATGCAATCTTAATAATTCAACTCCACCATTTCCGTATTTTTAATTTTTTTTATACAATTTTATTTCAAATTACTAAACAAAAAAAATAATTCCTTTTTTATAATAATTTACTTTATTACTGTTAGCATTGAAATAATTTATTTATTTATTTTTATTTTCTCTTTCTTGATATTTATATATAATAATTAACATTAATACTCAAATAGTTTATTTAAGTGGTATATTGAAACATTTTAAAAAACATAACAATTATACATATTCTGCAAGGAAATCTACCTTTAATTTTGTTTTTTAACTACTTTTTCTCTCCTTAAAATTGATTAAAAATTATGTTAACATGGACATCAAAATATAGAGTGGGTGAAATAATTTTATTTGTAAGATTAACCATCATAAATCTATTTTAATGTAACCTCTAGTACAATCAACACTTCCAGTTTTAAATTTTGATTTATTAGCTCTCACACGAATAGTGAATTATGTTAATTTCAAGAAAAATGAATTTATGTTGTGGACAATAAATGGTGTGTGAAAATATCAGTAAACAATATATTGGAATGTTAAATAAAACACTATGAGAGGAAAGCTCAAGAGGAGAGGCCCAAAAGTAGTTACCAACTGCCAGACAGTTAATGAGTTGTACTTCTTGATCTTCCTCCCCAGAGATAAATGGATCTCAAGTGGAAGTGAGGGGATTCCACCCTCAAAGAGAAGAGAAGGAAGAAGACAACAACTAAGAAGCAATGGGAGTTATAGAAGTTTCTAGAGCCTTTCCCCTATTTTCCACTCAAAATAGTTTCAAATAATAATTTATTCAGTTCGAGGTAATTGACAAAATCTGTTGCTAATATAGGAAACAAGATGATTTACAGAATTGAGAACATAGACTTGGAAACTATTAGTAATTTTGATCTGTGAATTCTAGTCTTTAATGTAGAATACTGGATGAGGTAATATACCAAAAAGGGTGAGTGTAAAAATTGTTAGCATGTATCCAGTTATCATTACTTCTTGTGGTAAATATGAATGTAGCAACTATTTATGATATATTAATTATGTTCCTATTTTAAAGATATGTTTAGAAACTTAAAGATGTTGCACTGGCTGGTAGGTATTATGTGTAATGATTACCAGTGTAAAATCCAAACCCTCGTTCTTACGCGGAAAACCTGTAACTGCGGAAATCCACCAGGCAGTAGAAACTCATTCGCCCAACTCTAGAATAGGGACCATAGCAACGTGAACCCCTAGTTTAATGTAATGACTGAGATGTTGGAAAGGGGGCATCCATTATCGAGTTACGGGGTGCTACTGGTTAGTTCAACCTAGGGAAGACTCTGAGTCAAAAAACCCAGAAGCAGAACCCACATTGCTATGAGGGTGGGGTTTAATATATGTTTATAGTGAATATAGAACTGGAAATTAAAGAAAAATGCACATTGTGAATACATATAATGAAGATAAATGAACATTGTGCATGTATATAATGAAGATAAATGCATGTTGTGCATACACATAATGAAGGTAAACGCACATTGTGCATACACTTAAAAATAAGTATTGTCCATCCATAACAAATAACTTGTGTACATTTAAAATTTGAAAACTATGAATCAAAGAACCTGCAGAAACACATTTCCAATAACATTAGACAACGATGACTATCCAGGAATTTCAATTAAACACATAATTACAATATGCAGGAGAAAGAATCGTTTTATACTTATAACTAAGACCATTCAAATTAACTATGGTTGAGTCCTTATGAAGCAAAAAGAACTATTCATTACGCTATTTATCAAAATCATAGTACACAGTAGAGTTAATTAAAGAGGAGAGGTAACATAATGACCATTATATACCCGTCCATGAATTAACCCTGTTAGGGTTTAAACCAAAAATATGCATTAACCGTATAAGGGTTTAAACCAAAAATATGTTTTAACCATTACAGTTCATGGAAACAATAAACTGTGTAACTATTATCCCAACCAACTTAACTAAACAAGTGTTACATACATTAGGGTAACAACCAATTAAACAGGGAACTGTTATTTCATCAAAAAAGTACAAAACTGCGGGCAATAAATCTCAAAGGCTGGAAAAAGAGGGTGGTTCGCTGTGAAATACCTGGAGGAGCTGAAAACAACATGAAACCCTTTCCGACGGGAATGTCTAAGCAGAGATTGAGTACTGCCCAGGGTACCTAACAACAAAAATGGAATGGTTAAAATCTTATTAAACATATTGGATTGAAAATAAATTAGCAATAAAATCCTAGGATAAGGGAGGAAATGTTTACCTGTGTGGATGAAATTTTCCGGTTGGAGTGGCTTCTACCCCGGTGAAAACCAACAAACAATTCCTTGCCTAAAACCTCAAACAGAGAAACCATTACCGTTGGTGGCAAGGTAAAGGTCTGTGCAGAAAGAACACTCATAAAAATAGACGGAAGGGCTTGGCGTGATTGCGGCCCAACACGGTAATGAACCCCTTTGCTCGACGTGGAGAAAGATAGCCGCTAAAAGCACCGGAGGTTGCATATACGGGAGCGACGCGGGGGGTGCACATTACACCATTTTTTGGTCATCTAACTTATTATCATTAGATGGACCCAAGTACCATGCAAGACCAATTTTACCCTAAGTAAAATTGCTTTCACTATGTAAAAATAACTTAATAAACCACATTTATTAGGTTGTTTATGGTCTAAACAGGAAACCCCAAAAGTAAATATTAAACAAACCTATTTTGTTTAATTTTCCTCATGGAATAATTAATTAAACCATAATTTAATTATTATTCCTAGTCATGTTTAACCCAAAAACAAAGAAATTAATTAGATAAACCTTTATTTATCTTATTATTCCTAGAAAATAATTGTTAAATCTTATTTAGATAATATTCTTAGTTAAATTTGACTTAATCATCCATAAATAATTAAATAAACTATTATTTATTTAATTATATTCCCATCACTTCCTAAAAATGATAAATAAACCATTTATTTATTTATTATTTATAAATAAAGGAATTGACCCAAGTCAAGAACCCTTTTTCCTCCAACAAATATAATAAAATATTCCTAAAGGGTGCTTCTAGAATTCGATTAATAATATTTTATTCATGCACCGAGTTCTAGACCGCCCCAATATTTTGTTATAAATACGGGGGTTTTCCCCATTCATTAGTCACCTTCATTGCATTAGATCACTCTGGATCTACTCTTGGTCACCATTTTCCATTTTTTTTTGGCTGTGAGCTCCCTTTGATGTGAGCTCCCTTTGGATTCTATCTTTTTGAGTTCTATCTTTGTACGGGTTTTCTACACCAACAAGAGAGATTCTGGATACGGAAATGCGAGACTTCAGGCCATCATTGAGGAGAATTAGATACACCTTTCATTCTTGTTTCCTCCCGAGTGCATCAATACAAAATTCTTTCAAAAAACATTGTTCTTGTCTTGTCTATTGGATATGGAGAAAACTCTTAATTTCTTGCTTAATGTCTTTCTATGCATAGATATGGTTTTTGCAGCTCTTGTCTTGATCAACTAACTACAGATCTGAAGATATTGGCAGCCATATTTGATGTTAGGGCTATTATTTATGCGTAGCTAAAGTGGTATTTTTTCGTACACTTCGACAAAGGATTCATACTAACAATTGGCGACTCCACACGGGTTTTCAATTATGACCGCTATCGTTTTTCATATTCCTGCATATCCAGCTACTTCAGACCCTAGGGTTTCTTTTCAACTTTTTTTTTTCCTATTTTCATGTTGTTTTTCACCTATAAAACCCTAAAACATTAAAATTTCTAACTTCCGCGTGTTTCTGGCCCTATTGCGTAGGTGACAGACATCAGCCGCAACTGAGACGACAACTTTTCCGAAAATACGCACGGCAGGAACAGCGAGGTTGGAGTACTTTGTGCTTCCGACACGGACTCCCAGTGCGCACACGACCTCTTTTCTCTACGACACGAACGGAAAGCAATTAGGAACATAACGATGTTGTGCTTTTTTCTCTTGTTTTACGCAATTTTGCGGGTTTCTTGGAGAAAGCACGCAAGTTTTCCATTCTCTTGTCTGCTTAACCAGACCCTATTTACGATTTTTTTGCTCATCTAAGTGGGAACCTAGCCCCCTAGGGCTTCAGTACCATCCACTTTTGGTGGAAGAGTTTTAGCTGTTTTAGGTGTCTGATTTTTCAGAGTTTCAGCCTTCCCTTTTTCAGATCTGATCCCTCATTCTCATATCACTTTAAATCAACTCTTCTTCCTTTAAAACCACCTCTTGTAGTTTTGTTTGGACCTCCCTTTAGGACCTCCTCCCTGTCCTTTCTGCTTTTTGCTGATTTCCTCCTTTTTTCCAGCCACCTTGCCTCTGCCTCTTGGCTGTGATCTGCACCTCTTTTCAGCAGATTTCTCCTTTAGATCCCTGTCCCTTTCGACCCTAGATCTATTGGCCTCTTTTTAGTGTGTTTTGACTAGATTTTTTTCCCTCTTTTAGATTAGTTTTGAGAGACCCGCCTTCTTGGGTTGGATCGATGCACTAGTAGCTGTTAATTTTTTGTTATTTCAGCATTATATACTGTTTTTTGAAGCATTATTTTCAGTTACGCAGGACACTTTTTCTCTTGATATCAAAACGAAAAGGGTTTAAAAATTAAAATTAACGCACGCCACACACTCACCCTAAGCAAAGAAGAGCCTGGTTTACACCGCCAGGCAAAGACTTTAAAATCAATTGACACTGCACCTTTTTGCCCTTGTTTCGACATTGTAATCACTTGATTCTGCACCTCCCTGCCTTTGTCGGTCATTCTTCTTCCCCTCGTGCCGTGTTTGTGTTGTCATCATTGCGCCCCCAAGGCGCGCCTCCCGGAGACTTCTTGGCCTTCACCCTCAGTTTCCGGTCGGTTGACCTGCTCCGTCCCGCTATCGTCGAGCCAATCCTCCTCCGAGTCCGCATTCCGACTCCTCTTCTGATTCATTGGGTTCTCCTTTTACTTCTGGTTCTCCCCCTGTCACCTTCACTATGTCTGGTCCAGGGCCTAACGCTAGCGGTACTCCCGGCCCTAATGCCGGAACTACTACTAGCGGAACCGCCACAGGAACTACCTCGGCCGCACCCTTGCTACCGTACATCGCAGGCCTCAGCCTCCCCGATTTCAATCAGTTGATCAATGACCCTATCCACCACGATGTTGGTTGGCCTGCTATGCCAACCAAGCTCCCCTCCGACATCCCTAAGTTCGAAGGCCTTGCTGGAGAAGATCCAACCAACCATGTCCGATCTTTCCACATGTGGTGTTCCTCCAATTCCATTACCGACGATTCCATCCATCTTCGGTTGTTCCAACGCATGCTTACTGGCGAAGCTTCTAAATGGTATGTTGACCAAGCCACCTCTTCCCATACCACCTTTGCGACCATTGCCCAAGCCTTTTTATCTTATTTCCAGCTCCCTCTCCGATACGATACTGATACAGAGCTTTTGACTTCTTTCAAGCAAACCTCTTCGACCCGCCTTTCCACTCATGTCCAGGAATGGTGAAGAAGACGGAGCTTATGTCGAGCTCCCCCCTTCGAAGATCAGGTTTATATGGACTGGTTCCTTCGAACTTTCTTACCTCCCATTGGAAAATATGTTGCCTCCCATTTCCCTCAAACCGAAGAAGCCGCCCTCCAAGTAGCCTTGAAATATGACCTGATCTACGCTCAGTCTGGTTATGTTTATACCGTCCTTCCTGACCTCCCCAGGCCCGGTGGCGCTAATGCCCCGGGGGCATCTCATTCCGCCGACGGTATCGTTGGAGCCCTTTCTCATCCGTATGCTCAACCTCCTATGGGCTATGGTCTCCCTCCGGGAGGGGCCAGCACCTCTAGCACTTTTCCCCCTCCAAGTAGCATGTATCCAGGATACGGCATGCCTCATCCTTTTTCCCAACCTCCTGCTTACCTCAATGTTGCCCAACCTAACCATTACCCTTATCCGCAGCCTGGTGCGCCAGCTCCTCCAGCATATGCGCTTCCACCTCCCTTGCCTCCTCCAACCCCGCAACAACACCTACAGCCCCCTCCAGGGCAAGTATTTGCACAGCAGGGCGCGACTAATCCCCCTTCTTCTCAAAGAAGGCGGAGAGGCAATCCAAACCAATCTGCCCCTGGTACTCGTGGACCCAATCCTCAAGGTATTGACCCTAACACTGCTAACCAGCAACAGGGCACTCAGCCCAAGCCGTACAGGCCTCTTCGCACAAATAAGCCTTGTTCATGTTGCGGTGTTTATGGTCATTACACCCACGATTGTCCCCTCTTACCACAGATGCGGTAGATGTGGGAGTCTCAAGCCACCTTGCGAGGACAACATGTCTCCCCTCATGCTCCCCCTAATGTGGCCACTACTCAACCAGCTGTGTTTACTGATCCTTTCCCTCAGCAAGGATTCGTGGCTGCCCAACCACTTGACGGACAGGTCGCCACTCAATCTTCCCCTTCTAGTTCCTCTGATTACCACATCCTCATGATGAAATCTGATCCATCCCCAACCATCGACCTTCACCTTCAAACTCGGTCTCGCCAGTACCCCAAGCCTCCCGCTCAGTCTGCCCCCGAGTCCCCTTCTTCCGGTTCTACAGAGCCTCTTTCGACATCCAATGGCCCCTTACATATCCCTCAACCCAAAGTTGAGGTTCATACCAAGATTCCTAAGGGACCATTACGTTGAAACGATGTTTCTGGTCGAGCTACTCATTCTTATAGCATAGTAGATGATTTGGCGCAATATCCTGCTGCCATTTCCACATTGGAACTCCTCCAGTCGTGCCCTTCCCAAAAGAAGGCTCTTCTATCTGCCGTGGGCGCTGTAGATCCTGCTGATGACCAAATGATTGTTTTCGACGCCCATCAATCAGAACATCCTCCTCTTCCTGCTTCCGTCGCCTTCCAAATCCCAGTCAAAATCCGGAATGCCAACGTTTCTCGGTGTATAATTGATGAGGGGGCATCCACCTGTGTGATGTCCGCTTCGGTTTGGAAGCAACTCGGATCTCCTGACTTGGCCCCTTCCACGATCACCCTTCGAGCGTGGGACGGCCACGCCTCCCAACCCATTGGCCTTTTCCGTAATTGTCCTATCCCCCTTGCCGGTAAGACCGTTTGCGTTGACGTCGAAGTCATTGACGCCCCTCTGGACTACAACATTCTATTAGGGTGAAGCTACACCTATGCCATGTCTGCTGTCCCATCCGTGGTTTTTCGCAAGATGTCTTTTCCTCACAATGGAAAGATAGTCACCATCGACCAGTTGACTTATCATGAGCCAAAGTCTCAGACCTCCCCTGAGACGACCATCTCTTCTGTAGCCAATAAGTAAACCGTCGATTCCTTGACCAGTGTCTCTCCCGGCGTCTATAAAGACTCCTCTTTGCTTGGAACTTTTCCTGGTCTCCCTCCTCCTCCTATCTCTGATCCCAACTTATCGAATGTTTGCATGATGCAATCGTCTCGGGCTACCCTTAAGCGACCCACCTCGGCTAGTCAGCAACATTAGCCGCAACCTCACCCACCGCAACCCGCTCCTAGCCCTTCATCTCTACCAGCCGGACCTCCTCCTTCTGGCCCTTCTCCTACAGCTGGTATCCCTGGACCCCTTTATCCCCCTGGATCGGTTCCCCCAGGCCTTAACCATCTTGGAGCCATCCCTCCTGGTCATTACCCCACTGGTCAGATACCTTTCCTAGCTCCTCCTCCCGGAGTTTATTCGGTCCCCGTCATGGCCACCCTCTCTCTCCCTAACCTGACCCTGGGCATACCCATCTGGTATCTTGACCCTCCAGCCGCTACCCCACCTGGTCACCCCAAACCCTACCTTGATTTGACACCGGTTCAACCGGTCCCCCTCGCTTCCTCCGTTGCCATTGTGCCCCCAGCACCTCCACAGGACCCTGCTCCTGCCGTGATGGCTCCCGGGAAGAAAGGCAAAGCTCGCAAGGGGGCACCCAAAAACAAGGCCACCCCGACTGACCTGGCTCCTCCTCCACCCGCAAAGCCTTGCGCTTTGTGTGATGTCGTCGGTCACGCCACCCATGCTTGCCCTGAATTACCCCATATTCAACCCATGGTTAAAGTCGCGTTCCCCAAGTCTACGGTCCCTGAAGCCTCCATTCCTTCTTCGTCCGTAACCAAGAACCCCAAGACTATCCGCACCAACAAACCCTGTGCTCTCTGTGGTGTCCATGGCCATTATTCCCACCATTTTCCTCACCTCACACATTACTGCGCCTCTTTAGAGGTAGTTCGAGAGTATGAGGTTGAAAAAAATCAATCTGCCTCTCCCATACTTGCGTAGTATGCCGCCGATCAGTCTGAGGATCCACCCGCTCCCATTGACATCCACCCCCCTGATGTCCAGATGTCCGAGCCTACCACCACCATTTGCTACCTATCTTCATCCATCAGACCCTCGGAGAACATTCCCTCGGATTCCTCCTCTGATGGTTCGCTCGACCCCCCTTCAGCGACCACCCCGGGCTTAACATCCTTTGACCATCTGCTTATTTGTTCCTCTGTCATCCCTCGTGACGATCCGTATGTTAGCCTTGCTTCCCATACTGATGATCTAGGTAGCTTTGTCGCGTCATGTGGTGTCTTTTCCACCTTTGACCCCCTCTTTTTTGTTCATACATGAGATAACCCCACCCCTATCCACGTTGACCTTCGCAGCCCGAGTCGCAGCCATTCCTCCTATAGCCCTCATATACCGCCCTCTCATTTGTATATGAGTCATAGCCATCCTTCTCATCGCACTCCATCCTGCAGTTGCCGCTCGATGTCTTCTGTACACTCACATTGCCGTCATTGTCCCTCCTCCCCCCATTTTTTGTCTTGTAACACTATTCCACAGGACCTCCCGTCCACACCCTATATCGGTTATGCCGATGGTGCAAGTCGTTACTCCCAGAATCTTGCCTCGGCAGGTTGGGCCATCTTCACCCCCTTGCATGCCCTTGTTCTCTCAAACAGGGTCTGCATTGGTCCTGCCACCAACAATCAGGCCGAATACGATGCAGTGCGGGGTCTTTTAGCCGATGCCCTCTCTCATCGCATCCTCCATCTGCATGTTCGTATAGATTCCCTACTTCTTGTCATGCAACTAAATGGTGTCTATCATGTGCATAATCCTGTGCTGTTTAGAAGATATTTACGAGTGAAACTCTTGATATGTGAATTTGAAACCATAACTTTCAACCATGTACCTCGAGAACAAAATCACTATGTAGATAGCATTGCAAACCATGTTCTAGATTGGCATTTATCACATGCATTTTATACAAGACAATAACAATCATAATCATTAACAAGATGCATATCCATAATATGTGTCGCAAAACATGTGTTTAGAGTCCATCTACTCTGATACATATGACATGCCCATAGCATGTTACAAAAAACTCAAAACTGGGGGCACCACCTGCCCCTACATACACACTAGGGGGCACCACATGCCCCACACCTAATCACTATCTGGCAGATTCCGAGCCAATGGCTCTGCTCCTGCAGCCTGTAGATCACGCATCCCCTGACCATCTCCATGCGCCGCATCACACCTCGCCATTCCGAGGGTAGACCAATACATGGCTCTATGTACTGGTCGTCTAAGTCTTGCCACCCGCGCTCTGACACTCCGGTCAGCAACCTCTCGCATCTATGGCAGATGTCCTCCAGAAGAGCGGCCACATCCTCATTATGCGCTACTCTCGACCCACTCAGACCTGCAACTCCAGATGCTGTCGGTTGTCCCATATATCCGGCCAGTTTTACCGGAGCTATATTTGCATACCAAAAGTACATGAATCAGTACCCTATCTACTATTCACTAACTTTAACATGCCCAAAAAAGAATAGTTACTTATCACTTACCATCGGGTCCCCATACTCGACCAGGCAGAAGTGGTAGGTCCGGATCCCCACAATAACTCATCCCACTATAGGGATAGTCGTCTATGTATAACAGCATCTGATCCCAATGGGCAAAGAACTCAGGTCGAAACACTCGTCCGACCGCCCCTCCTCCTCCTCTGCACAGTAGCCGCCCCCACTGGCGCATCCTGGGCTCTCTAGGGCCCCCATCTAGGAGCTATATACGAGGTCGTAAGGTCGGGATCTTCTCAAAAAAGAAGGAACACAATAAAGTCCCATACGAGAAATCGTGGTTCACTTGCCGCTTGCAAAGCGACAGCTGTCGTTTTAACGACACCAACATCATTTGGGCCCACCCATAGTAGGTCCCACTCAACACACTCTCTACGATCATCATCTTCCCCCCAGTGATGTGATGGAATGCCTGGTTTCCCAGGATCCACAGCACCGCTGCGGCCACTTCCCGGGTCTCCAGTCTCTCTAGGTCCCCGATCGGTATCCGTGTCCCTTTGACTTGGAGACCCGGTCGACAATGCCGCTCCACAAACTCCATGATGTTCCGCCCCCGCGGTAACACTGGCTGCGTATTTCCCACCATCCCAAGTGGCGGGAGACCTGTCAGGAAATACACATCCTGGACTGTCAGTTCGATCCTGTGCCCCTGCACTACAAATACCTCATGCTCTGGATCCCAATAACTGATAATCCGGGCCAACAAGGGCTCTCTAGCTCTCATCAAAGGGTTCTCCAAAAACTTCAGAACCCCAAACCTGGCCAACACACGACGGACACCCTGATCTGCCTAGATCTCTGCCCGTAATGTACCCAGGTCTCTCTCTCTCCAGTTCACCTGTATATCTACCATATCTGCACAAAAACATCATCTTTGTCAGCCTACAGATAGGGAATATTGTAACCAAACACAAAAAACCCAACTCTCAGCCATCAAACAACACTAAAACCCCCTCATCTTCCAGGTCGCACTTTTTTTCCAAATCCTGGGACAGGTCGCACATTTTGGCTCAAAACCTGCGTCCCAGGTCGCAGATTTTGGCCCAAAAAGTGCGAACCGGCCGAAAAGATGCAAAGGGGGCTGTTCCTAAGATTCTGGGCCCTAATCTGAACTTTCAATCCATCAAAATGAAAGAGTAAGGTTAGGCCTCTTACCTGCAACTGACGGATCTCGATTCCAACGGTCGGTTTGTCCGCTACGCTCGCCGCAAGATTTAGGGCCTTCTCTCCTCTCTACATTCACCACAACAACACTAGCAAATGAGTGGATTTGGAGGGAAAACTGCCTTATTAAAAGAGAACCCTTATTTCTTCTTTCGCCTGCTGCGACCATACCGTAGCTCCATTTGACAAACTGTCTGCACCATTGGAAAGCTCTCACCGAGCCCTCAAATGGGTATCTGTTAGTTTTTTGTGATTTGATACTTCACCAGGACACATTTTGTCCAAGATGGGTCACTTCACCTCTCCTTAAAATCGCATTTCTTCACTTACAACACTTGTCCTTGGGGCACCACTTTGCCTCCTTACTTGTCTTTGTTCGTGTTGATTTTCGTCGTGAGTTACCATCTTGTAATCATGTTTTCATGGTCCCCCATTGGACCTTTACTGTGTGGCAGCACCATCGAGTCGCCCTTGTTTAGAGCATCCAAGTGGAGTCATCATCGCATTCATGGAGTCTATCCCGAGTCCCTTTGTACCCTGCTATAGTCCTCCACCCCTCATTGCTTGGTTTCTCTCTTGTGTCGCACATTATGGCCTTCAGTCCCACTGTCCCTTATCCCTAATGATATTGTGTCAATCGCTTCCATGTCATTCATGCCCTTTACGCTCTAGCAAGGGAAGTCGTCCATTCGCTACTTAGTCCCCTCCATTCCACCATCATCATTGGTAGTAGTCTGTCCATTGCTCTACTATTTTCTCTCGTGCCTTATTTGAGGACATCCCATTGCCTCACCTATGGTGGACCTCCTTCTGTCGACATCAGCTCCTTCATTCTAGAAGACAGGTCTAGAGGGCGGTGTACCTTGGTTCCAGCTTCCACTCTTGTTCGGTGCCTCGGATCAGGAAAAGGGATCTCTCATTTCCCTTTGACTTGATTGTTTCTCCACTTCAGCTCCTTTCAGCACGATCGAGATCTGTATGCTTGATGGTTCAGTGATGCAGCAGCAGCCTTTGATCATTCCCGGGTGTGTGTGAGATGTCACAACCCTCATGAGGGGGTGGCCCTGCAGGTAGCCCCCCACATGCCCGGATGACCTCTTCCGTACAGCCTTCGATGCAGCTCCATATATTTGATGATGTCGGCCTTAGCCGCTTGCAGCGCCTCTTTGATTTGCATGTATCAGTCAGATTTTGTGAGCCCTTCCCCGCTTGTAGGGGGCATTTGGGTTGTACTTGTATCTCATGTACTCAGATATTATTGTATAAGTCCTGGCTGTTATCCCAGGCACAACATGTATATGGGATCTCTCATTGTATTTCTATCCAGCTCATGATTATGCCGGCTGTACTTTATGGTTCGGTCCCTTGTTTACTAGACACACTATTCTTTTGTACTTTGTCTCGGCGAGCATAGGTATGCCTCCACCGCCGCCTTTAGCACAGGTACCCTCTCATAAAAAAGAGACTTGTTGCACCTGTGAG